>JAFFST010049073.1:85527-108049 GCA_022414735.1 Noturus placidus | reverse complement strand
TGTCTGTGTACGCAGGATGCAACAAATATGGCGTGAAATTATAGGTTATTCCCCAAATATTACGGCTGAGCTTTGAAGATTACCGTCATTGTGGCACCGCAATGAGAATCAAGGTTCTCCGGAACTCTTGTGTCCCGTGCAATGTACATGCAAGGAAATTACGTGTTTTCCCTGTGATTACTCATTGTGGAGCTGAGTCGAGCTGTCCATGCCTGTCCTGGGCACTGGTTTGTGTTTTATTACTTACATGCAGCACTCTTGCCTGCGGGCCTGATTCAGTGTACTCTCGAGCACACACTGTCCTACACAAGGGTTTTTATTTCATGGATAATGTGTAATAGAGAGGTGTGCTAGACAGGAGGCCATGCTGATGCTTGGCTTTGCCAGGTCTGTGTGGGGCTTCAGTGAGGGTCTCTGCAGGGTGTTAATCTCCCTGGGCCATGGACGTCTCCTGCCTCCATTTGCCTCCTCTGATTTAACGTATTTCCCGCTCTTTGCTGCTTTGGAGCGCCACACACCCCTCTCTGATATGGAAGTTCATTAGGGATGGGCCTTTGATGGGCCGGCTTTTCATGTGACGGTGCTCTCAAATACCTTGATGTAGAAGCTTAAGAAGCTATTGTGCTATAAGCCCTCCTTTTGATGCGTCTTATTTAGATCTGCATAGTAAATCAAGGAGAGTAAATAACGAGGCAGCAGATGGAAGCAAGGAGATAAGAACCAGGCGAACAATCGCATTTGTATTTTGTTATGATGTTGACAGCAGCTAAAATTCACTAATCTAGCGCCACTGATCTGCATTTCAAAGAAATCTCATTTAGCAGCGGGAAGGATAAAGTTCTTTTCATTGTGCTCTTTTTTTATTGCATTCTTTGCTAATTTATCTGGTGCAGATTTAACGCAGGGCAGGGCGCAAGCGGCATGCGTGTTGCAAAAGGGGTCTTAAATACTCTGAAAGCGGTAACGTCTAGACTGCGAACCGGGGGTAATTACACGTCCAGTGATGAATAGAAGGAGTTTGAAGACCCATCTTTGTTCGGAAGCCTTGAATTGCTTGACTAACACAGATAAGAGGCATTTGGCCTCTGTCAAAAATATTGCAATGACTTTCCCCCAACACAGGAATGGTATTTACTTTAAAGATAAAAAATTATTGTGTACAGTAATCTGACTTGTTAGCATAATGTCTTTTTTCATATTCAGAGCATGGTATGGGACTGTGGAGGTATTCCTGTGCTTGATTTGAAATAGTTTATCTTGAATTAGTGCAGCACTTCGAGTAAATATCAGACATTGGCATTATTAGCGCCCGTGAATGGCTGATGGAGTGTATATATAATTTAATAGTATTTAGAGACATTGTATAAACCTTTGATGCTTAGGTCACCCATACTAATAGCATTTCTAGAGCATTTTATGTGATTTAAATTGTGAGCCTTCACAGTTCAGAGGTGTTGCGGTATTAAAGTAAAGTCAGAGGCTATTTAAAACAAATGGAACATTAATATAAACATTAACAATGTTTTTCCAAGATAATTATGTGGCCATTGCAAGTTACATTGAATTTATCTTCCAGTGTTTATTTACACAAAAATGTCTCAGATCAAAAATGTAATACTGTCCTCACAAACATAACATTGTGTACTAGTGTCTCTCAAAACTATACAAATAAAGCACTAGTATAGATGGAGCATATCAGTTCTTAGCCTCGTTCTCATGGCCCTTTTTATAATACTCAGTAGAAGTGTTTCTCAGCAGAGGTCTCTGAACTCAGCCAGTCACTGTAATGGCAATTGGCAGTTTTTGTTTGCAGCAATGCTCTCTCTTTGTACAGTTCTGAGAGCACATTCCTCAGGACCCAGCAGTCGCTGGTTGCCTACAGGGTCAATGGAATTCTGAGAGGTGAAAAAAAAACAAATCGCATGGGTATCTGGGCCACTTGGTTAAGAAAACGTCTGTTTATGTGTTTGTGCCACGAGTTTTTGTGTGCATACATTTCTTAACAAAAGACAGGCATATGTTATAACATGACACCTTATTTGTATTGATCTGTTAGTGTCAGCAAAACTGAGAGCACTTTATGTGAAATTTGCCTTATATTACTTCACTTCACTTTGTATGCTCTTTATTGGGAAAAAAAAACGCTCAGATACTTGTGCACTTATAAATTTGAACCCAGAAGCTGCTTTTGAATTTCTTATCTGCACTCTTTTTTTAAAGTTTTATAAAAACATGTTTAATATACCTAGCATTGTCTCACTATATTTATATTATAAGTTATATTTACCACTTCATTTTACAGATCCTTTAAGTACCTGAATCCGCTCCTTCCAAGACGGACATCAGTTGAACATTTTTTCCCTAAGGGTAAGTTTGTAAAAAATATACTTATACTCTTATACTTCTGTCAGGGACTTCAATGTTTTAGCTTATGCATTGAAAAAGAGAGGAAAGACTGATGCACAATAAATGTCACTAAATTACATGGTATCACATCTGGTATCTGGTTTTAATGCTTGTCTTTATTTTATTTCCTTCAACTGTGGGTAATTAAATGTAAATTTTCATTCCCGAAAATCAAACATCATACAAAAAAATAACCTGATGGGTGTGTACTGAAATGAGGAATGATCAACACTGTGGAAACTGTTCATTGAAGCAGGCAAACCGTTAACATATTTGTATGTGAATTTCCTCTCGGGTTTGTCTGTTTCAGGACAGGATCTGGTATGGCAGTTGCACATTGCACAAGCCGAGCACTCTGAAGCCAAGGCAGAAGTGGTGAGTCAACCTACGCTTAAGTGTGATTATTTGCATGACCCATCATCTAGTCTTAAATATTTCATCAATTTCAAGCCAGAGAGTATTTCTGACGATGTGCAGTACAATAAAACAACGTCTGCATGCATTCCATCTGTCTTGTCTAAATTCTTAAAAACTCTCAAAACACCACTTGTTCTGCAAGTGTTTAATGTTAATGACATAATGAGCTCATTCAATTCTACATTGTGTCTGAGAGCAGCCGTAGCACGTCCTCTGGTCCTCTGTCACAAACCACAGTAACAGCAGCAATTTGTCACCAAGTCAGTGCAGAAGGAGTGTGAGGAATTTCCTCAGTTGCTGATTAATGGACAGCAGTGGCGGGTTCATCATTAGCCATATAGCTTCCTACAGCAATATACACATTGCCAGACAATGGCAATGATGAGGAAAAGAGAGACCCATACTGAAACAGATGTAATTCTATGTGGGAGGGAAGTCATTGAGCACAGCGAAGGGAGACATTGGGTACATTAATTATGATATATACATAGACATTGTGCAATCATTTTTGCAATTAAAAAAAAAAAACAGTGACCAGACATTCTATTCTTTTATTATTATCTCATCTCGGTTATATTTTACACAATTCCTGGTGTTGTAAACATTCTTAACATGACATATGTATGGAATTTGTGGTTTTAAAAGAAATAGTGAAAAATAGCAGGTTACGGTGTTGTAGTTATTCCTTAAACATGGCATGTGGTGGAACCACTAGAAGTTAAGGTGTATCTCTTCATCCATGATCAATATTGGAGATGGGAGCCATGATTTTATTTCCTCTTTAAATGCTCTAACAGAATATAGTGGCCAGATTTTGGCCAGCTTGATTAAAGCAGTCTTGTGGTAATCCTGTGGTATTCGTAACGGAAGAAAACCCTATTGGTTTGGCTATTGTGTGCCCCAGCTCTGCATTTTGCAAGCTGCAGATATGATTAAAGTTTGCTATGAGGTTGGAAGGCTTGGCAAGAAATCATATCCCACGAGCCATCACCTCACACTTCTTAGAGGAACCCAACTTTCTCGTTCACAACTTCAAGAGATTTAAATATTGGTTTTTAATTTGTTGAGTATCCAGTGAAATCTTTAAAGATAAACTCTTTTGGAGCAGAGCTATTCTCATCAGGGCAGGAACAAAAGTATAATTCCCCCCCCCGACTTTACACTGGATAAGCACACACTTTGTGAAATCTGCCTCAATTAAACGTATCTTGCTCAAGTTTGAAAACGGCTGTTCCAATGGACAGCTTTGCTCACGCTTGCCTTTGAAAACTGATTTCATGTTCTGGTAGAGTGCCTGTCATCTCCTTCCCAAATGACTCTTTGAGAGCTCTTTCCCCAGCGTGGTGGAGTATAACCTCTATGGAGCTTTGCTCTGGCCACTTGGAGCAGAGAAGATGAGGGATATCAAAGGAGCCGGGTTCTGTCCCTATTGGCAGGTGTCATTGTGTGGCTGATTTGGGATTGGAGGGTAGGTGGATGGGATGGGAATGAAGCTAATCTTTATCCCCTATTAACCCCAGAACCCGAAGTGCTCTAGGGATCAGGTCAGTGGTCAATCCCCCTTTCACAGCCACCCAGAATATTTTAAACTTAAGCCTTCTCCATGACAAAAAAAGTCCTTGTCATCAAAGGTTCACGTCTTTCCTCATTGCTCATGGATCTGGTGTTTCTCTTTTCTTAAAACTTTCTTCACTTCATCGATTTGTCTCGTTGTAGGATTTATTTGGAGCTTGACCAAGTTTCTATATTCTTGTTAAGTTAGAATTAGTTAAAGGTTGATAAAGTCATGCTCTGAGTAAATTGTAACATAAGCAGTTCCTTGTATTGCCCACAGAGTTGTCTGAAAATCAATTCCAGCCTCTTTGAATAAAAAGTATGCACCTCTGACAGATTTCACACTTGAATTTGCTTTGAATTGAATTTGCTACTGTAAAAAGGCAATTAATAGCACACGTTCTAGTAATCTGAAGAACTTTTGGGTTTATTTTCTTCACAGCTACTAGTATGTAGTAAAGTGTGCAAACAGAAATACAGGGATGTCGTAGAGGGAGAGAATATGTGGCGAATGAACAGTTGCCATGCGAATAGAGTTACAAAGGAGAGTCTGCGCTATGCTGCCATCACTCCTGATGCAGGAGACAGACTGACTCAATGAGGTTATTGATCCAGTGAGGAGCTATGCTAATCACCAGGCTGAATGAGCCGAGATTTAGTGTCCTTCACTACGACTTCCAATCCAGCTCTTTCTCTTCACTTCTCGCTCCACACCCCCACCCTCCATCATACTCCTACTCTCACAACACACAGAAAAACTCTTGCAAATGACTCATCCACATCTGTACTGCATGTTTGTTTTTCAGTCAAATGATCGCATTTTCAGTGTTATTTTTATGCTCTGACTTAACAAATTGCAATCCATGGGTTTTTCTCAAGTGCCAGGGATGATTGTGAATCGGGATACCATTCTCACGCATGACATCAGAGTGGTGTGACCCAGCTTTCACTCAGTTACTGCAGGTGGGTGAAATTAGGAAGGTGCATTGCTTAAAGATGTTCTGCCCAAAGTATCTCACTGAAGTCCTTATTTGTAAGTCGCTTTGGATAAAAGGGTCTCTTAATGGCAGGTCAGGCCTTTGGTTTCCCAGACACTTTGGCGTGTAACCTTACGGAGGTCCTGATTTGAAGGACTTACTCACTGATTATTTAACATCCAGTTTAACAGGATTCAAAATTGCACACACTCGTAAATGCACATTTCCTTATAGGAGTGGCACAGAATGAGTGATTTCATTTAGTTATAATTTATACATTGCACTGGGACTGGCAATGTTTTGCTTAGTAATAATACTGATTGGTTACTAAATTTGGAAAGCAACTAGCTGCAGTGGCTGATGAGCTTCAAAGTTCATTTCAAGCTTTTTATTCATTAATCAACTTAGCAATTAGCAGATTATATATTCTGAACAACTATGTCAAGAGCACAGTTATACCAAACCCAAAATAAACCTCAATTATTTTGCAAGCATTATACTGTATAATAAATATAATAAAATAACCATTTCATAAAATAAATATGCCATTAGCTGCAGTTGGTTTTGTGGTAACTTGTATTCATGTGCTTTGAAGGATTTTGGCCTCCCGTGGATTTGTGAGAGATTATATGAATAAATGGTCACAAAGAAGGTTCATATAAATGTAAATTAGATTAAATTAATCCAATCGCTCACTTGTTCTGTCCTCACATTTCAGGATCACTACATGTTCCATTTTTTTTTTCCACATAAGTAATTTGGTTTGTTTTGGGTACATATTTATTAAATATTCATCGCAAATATTTGTTTGAATATTCGTTTTATTGATTGTAATGTAGACTTTATTTCACATTGTTTTAATAGCATTGTTTTGAAATGTTCTTTGTGTTTGAATGCTTCTAGTCACATCCATTCAGAAGCTAGAAAGCAAAAAGCCAACTGCTTTGTTCTCTGTGCTCATTTGATCATTGCTTGAAATACGATACAGTGTAAACACTACTACTAGAGCTTGGAATTTGGCTTCTCGACCACAAACCACAAGCTTACACAATGTAACCACATCATGCCTACCTGGTTTGATGGAGTGGTGTGAAGGTGTGTGCCTGTGAGACGTTCTTTGCCTGATTCAGATCAGTCCGTATAGAAAGATGACATGTGAACATGCGTGCACTTTCGTCCAAACTTAAGAAGCAGATGGAATACAGTCTCTGATTACTGTGTGTGTGTGTGTGTGTGAGAGAGAGAGAGAGAGAGAGAGAGAGAGAGAGAGAGAGAGAAAGAGACAGAGCTCGGTACCCCCCTTCATATATGAAAGTGGTGCCTCCGGGCCAATTGTGTGGTCACACTCGCTGACTCTGAGGCTCGTGGAGTGATGTTGACTGGAGCAGCCAGAGGGGAGTCATGTGAGAGGAATCCAGTCTGCATAAACATGCCATTTCAGCAGCACAGAAAGACAGGGTGTCCTCTGGCCCAGCTCACCTGTGAAAGCCCATGCCATAAAACACTCTTCATCTCGCTTTTAGGCTCAATCTTTCAGTCTTCTTCAGAGAAACTTCAATTTTTAGAGCTCTCACTTCATGTCATGTAAAGCTCCAGAGTTGTTGGGCCTCGGTGCTGTCACTCAGTGTCAGGCCACTCACCTATGTTTTGTTGTACATGAGCTGTTCCACACTGTTGAGGGGGAGAGAACTTCACCTCTCTCTCTCTCTCTCTCTCTCTCCTTCACCCTCTCTCTCCCTCTCCCCTGTCTCAGTCTCTAGCCTTTCTCACTTGACTCCTTCTCCAAAGCCATTTCCATTGCTTAATCCACTCTCTCCCTTTCATTCACAGCTCCCCCACTCCTTCCATCCTCCTGTCTGAGGCACAGTTCTCTCCTACACTCACACACACACACACACACACACACACACACACACAGGCTTTAATGCAGACTGACGCCGCTGCCACAGGACTGATTGAAACCCATGTCTCAAAGTTGCTAATGTTCACTGAACCATTTTATTGAAGATAAAGTAAATAAAATAGGTTGCCTTATGTGAGTTCAATGAAAGAGACTGGAATGATCTGAAACACACACACACACACACACACACACACACACACACATCTGAGATTGGCTCATAGAGAACTGAAGAATGAAGCTGGAGTGAGGTGTTTTCTAGGGGTGTTAAAGTTAGGGAGGGACGCAGTTATTTTTTATGGTTCAGGAATTTCAAAAGTCCAATGTTTTTTGAGAAGTCTGGGAGAAAGCAAATGGTTTGATTTAAAACCATTTTCAAGGAATGCCAATCATGAATTTCGTTGAAGTATATTTTGCTGCCTCCGAGCACAATCATACCGTTCTGCTGATGTCATTCTGATGTAATTTGAATGACATGACGCGTCAAATGTGCTGCAAGGTTGTTTGGTTTTTTTTCACTTGTGAGTGAGAAGTTTGCATACACAAATTGACTTTGTGACCATCTGCATTTTTGTGATTTTAAGTAACTGACATTTATTTACAAAATAGATATGAGAAGAGATGATACTCTTTATAATTGCTGTGATCGACATGAGCATAGACCGCGATCATAAACCATCATCTTTACATTCTCGTTCTTATTCCACCTGACGTATAAGTGTAGAGACATCAACTTGACTGCATGTCCACTAAATCAATGCAGAGATTTGAGATTTTGTAAATGGAACCTGTCTATTTTAAATAAATGCCCTGTTCATTTTGAAGCCTTTCAATCCACTTCTTTTCCAAAGATTTACATTAGATTTTTGAGTGTTAAACCTTTTTTCCTCTTGTAGAGTTTTCTCTGCAGGAGGGAAAGAGCATATTCAAATTTGGACGTGATTTCCTTTGCACTGAATACTGGTATAGGTGACACAGTAATACATTACTATTGTCCTCAATAATAAATATTCTACCAGCTCCTCCTCAGTCTGCTGGTCCTGAATGTTCCTGCTTTGTGGAGAGCGCTAGGTCATTCTGAATTCACTCTCTCCTCCTTTTGTCAAACATTTCAGTGCTTTGATAGTTTTCTCATTTATTTAGTGAATAGTTGAGGAGGTGGGGGAAGAAAGAGTTTTTACATTATGTAAATGATGGAACGGTGCCTATAATCTCTCACATATTCATCCTGGCAGACATTGGACTGAGTGATACTGGCCTCCATTTTGCCATTGTTTGGATTTCTATCCTCTTTCTGCCCTGCTCAATGCCTTTACCAGGCTTTAATCCAGCCCACTTCCCTGTGACAATGTTTACTAGCTATCATTCTGTAAGCACTTGACTGGATCACTGTTCCCTTTGACTGTGACAAGGGTAAGAATAACGGTATTGTGAGAAATACCAGAATAAAGGCATGATATATAAAGGCATACGTGTTTAAGTGTGCGTGCATTTGTACGTGTCTATGTAAAAATGTGTAGAAAGTGACAGGTTTTTCACTTGATGCGTATTTAGGAGTTCTCTGCAGAAATATTGTGACAATCGTTAAAATTAACTTCATTTTAGTCACAATAATTATTTTAAAAAAAGTAGAATGAATGCTTGAAATGTTTGGAGATTTAATGTTGAAACATATCACGCTTAAATTTGTGCAGAATATTTGAATATGTGTGCATGTTCACCGTGACTAGAACACACACACACATTATACACATACACACATACTGTACACACTGTATGCACATGGCATTAACCTCTCACAGCTGTGAAGTTGCCTGTCTGCACAACAACAAACTGAAGCTACTAACACTGGGTAATTATTAGCTTTAAGTAGAGATTAAAATGAAAATGTTGACAGCAAATTGGCTTTTCGTGCGTGTTTCATGCACCTGGTTGTGGATCAGAGACGGTAATACACAGCCTCTGCTAATGACTCATACCACACACACACACACACACACACAAACACACACATTCATACCAATACACACTTACTGAAACCAGGGACATAACACCGTTTCACAGGAACTGAACCCTTTCTTTATGAAACCATGCATATATATACAGACTAATGAGCTTCTTAATATACAATTGAACCACTTTTCCATGAAGATGGCTTTCTTTCTCTTCAAATTGTTTTCCTTTCATTGCCTTTAGAGCGGATAGGATTAGTGCTGTAACTAGTAACAACAATCAACTTGTTTTTACTGTTGTCACGTAGTGCATCTCTTTCTTTTTCTCTTCCACTCTCCCTCTATCGTGTCTCTCCATGTTAAAATGATAAACAATCACTTTGACCTCAGGTGGCCTGTATTTGACATGCAGTCAGTTAAATGGTTTGTAAGATGTTTAATTACCAAATGGTATAATCATTCTTCATCTCCTGATTAGATGTATAATATTAAGTGAATCGCCTCCCTTGAGTCGGGTGTTTCACAGATCAATAGATTCAGAGCTGGGAGGGGCTTTGCCTTGAGAGAAACAGGAAATCTCCCTGTATAGCTCAGCGGGACAATTCTTCATTTATACTATGTATTTAACATAGTACTATACTTAATTTATAGTAGTTACTGAAGAATATGCTGGAAGATGAATATCTGAATAACAAGCTGCAGGTCAAGGCTTTAAAGAAGTAAACCGATTCTAGATCATTTCCGCTTAAATATACCGTAGACACACACTGTCATAAAGTGTTGTATGCGAAAATGAATACAAAAGAGATAATCTTTTAATGAATAATATGCTTTAAGATGTATAACTTGAAGATTTGTCATTTGATTTGTCATTATCCATCATCTTCATAAGCATTTTACATAGTTGTGTTCAATGTGGAATCGAAATCCCCTACCAAATTTCACACTCACACACACACACACACACACACACATGTATGGACTGACACACTTCATTAGGACCCTGTCTAATTCCCAGTGGTACAGTTTACCCACAATCCCGAGTCAGCACTGAAAACATATGGTATCATTTTTGTCTGGGTAATAGAAGGTAAATATTACACTCTGCTTCATGGAGATGCTTCCTAAACTGAGGAAATGTGCTCATAGCACTTAGGAATGCTCAGAAACATCACATGATGGCACTGTTTCCTTCTTTCCTTACTCAGCTGCCTCGGCTGCAGCAACAGGGTTTGCTTTATGTAAGCTGAATGCACTTGAAAAGGCAGGAACTTCAAGAGAGCCAGGAGCTGCTCAACCAGTGTCCCAGGGCAGGCGCCTCTAAACGCGCCCAGCATGGAAGCATAATCGTGTGCCACCAAGGGCTTGAACCTCCTCCAGCCTGTAACATTCGCGAAAAAAAACTAGCAGGAGATTCAGGCAATATTCGATTTTGCTTATTTAAAGAAAAAAAAGAAAAGAATCTTGTATGTTTGGATGATATACAGTTTTTCAGATAATTCTTTTCATTTGAAAAATTTGTGTCGTGCCCAGTTTTGTTTTTTTTTCTAATATAAATAAAATGTATTATGACCTAGGGTCTTTATCTAAGTTGCATCAGTGTTGATTGATGGTACAGGTAGCATGTGCTGTCCAAAATAGCACAGTGAAAATATGCTTATATAGGTTGTAATTATACTTGGGATGTGCAGTATATTATAACAGACTAGTGAAGACATGATGAGTCACGGTTAAAGACAGACCTCTGCCCCCCCGAAAAAAATTGTTAATAGACAAGAAAATAGACAAGATAATTCCAGAAAGCTCACAAGACACAGTAAAAATAAATGGTGGTGATTTATTATGGAGTTTATTTGCATATTGCAGGCTTCTACCGTAACTATAAATAAACATATTTAAACAATCACAAAATATAAAATTGTACCAAAGATGAAATGATAGTTTGTACAAATTACACTGCTGAAGTAAACAGAAATCAATTTGTCCAGTCCTGTAATCATACTCTACACATCGCACAGCCCAGTCTGTTTCAGGATTAAAAATTTCTGAGTACATTTAATACAACCTGAATTCTGTGATTATTCATCCGTTTAAATTAATTAAATCATATTCCTCTGATGCTGCCAGGCGTTCGGATGATAATTGCAGCCGCACGCCAGAGTATAATAGGTTGGAAAGTGTTTTTAAGGTGGCAGTTCATTCCAGCCTGAATCGTCCGCTCCAGCAGTAAGACTGAGGCTAGTCCTGTGGCAAGAGCTCGTACACTCAGAAGGGCTCCTACTCGCCTGGTTTCAATTCATACAACATAGAATACATTTGGCAGGTTCAATTAAGAAATAGCAGTCGCAATCATTTTATTAATAACTAACTATTTCCAGCATCATCGTCGCCAAAGAGTAGCGCCGTTGTTGTAATGAGCAGTATATGAACTTTAACAAGTCCAATTACCTTTTAACTCCCTTATAGCCAGTACATTTGTCCCTTTGTATTTGAAACAAAACAGCAGTGTGAAAAATTGCTGCAGTTACATTTCAATGTGGCGCTAATCATAAATAAAGGCAGGAGTGCAAATGAGCGGCGTTACATTGGGGAGGCTGAGAATGAATGAAAAATGGAATGCTATGTACTGGTAAATAGATAATCACACAAAAGTAATTGAGGTTTTCAAACCCCAATCTACTCTGCCAGCATGAGCTCGTTTACATGTTAATCACGAAAGTGATTTCCTTCATCACAAGGAAGTCCACACTCTTTCATAACCAGCTTTTAATTGCATTTAAAATGTCACAGAGGTGGAACATGTGTAATTTAGCCATAACTGTGTCCAAATTAATGGCCTCTACACAGACGTTCCATTCACCAAGCCCAGATGAGTCAGGCAGTTTGGTATTTTTATGATTTTATTCTTAATATATTTATTGGAAATGCACCAGGCAGTTCCTCACTCATTGTATGTTTCTCAAGTAATACTGCTGCTATCTGAGGGAATTAAAAAAATATATATTAAACATTAAACTCAAAATAATGGTTAGTCTGTTCTACTGAACTTACTCATACATAGGCTGAAATTTGTAAAGCGTCAAGTAACTATTGTGTAGAAGTTAACAAGAGGAAATCGAGGAGATTAATGCAAGGTGAAAAAGTCAACAGACTAGATTTAAAGGCACCGAAAAAGTTTGTTTTCTTTCATCACCAGGTGTTCTTGCACATATAAATTACTGAGATGATGTTTCCATAACACAGCTTAGAGCACTCCAGAGAGGCAAACCTGCAAAACAGACCTATTTAATTTTTCATGGAGGAGGACCATCAGGAGCAATAAGCCAATATTCTTCTTCCCATTTTCCAGATGCTTTCTCTAGCCCTGCATCTTTCCAAACCCAAGCCCTTACTTTTTTTCAGAATAAAAAGCAGTTCTGCCGAGACCCACATGAAAGGGAAGAACTGTTGAAATGTTAATTTTACCATCTGCTGTTGAGGCCAGCTACCTTTGTGTGCCTGTGTGTTGGTGAGTCTGGGCGTGTGTGTGTGTGTGCGCGCGCACGCACGCATGCGCGCGCGTGTGTTTGTGTGTGTGTGTGTGTGTGTGTGTGTGTGTGTTTTCTCTCTCCTTAAATTTCCAGCAGTTCTGTTCTGTTTTATAAATGTGCTGGTATTTTGGTTGTTTGACGTTTTGGATCAGTAACTTGCATGGAGTGACATTGCAATTAGCCTGGCATCATCTCTGAGTTAGGGGCTGTCCCACTCCCGTCACATTATGGTCTGTCCCTTCCAGATACTGTCTGTGCTATTTCCAAGTCTGTTCAAAAACACTTGATCTCTCTCACACGAGCACTTCTCAGTGGGGAGGGAGATATGATCATATCATGATACTTTAAAAACAATTCTACGCTCAATGATCTGTATCACAGTATGTACGTTTGCTAAGAGGTTTTCTGTCAGCAAAAGTAGTGTTGCATTTTTATTATAATAAAAATAAGCTAAGAATGAACAAATAATCGAACACTGAAAAGGATGGAAAAACTCAAAATATTAACTTTATAAAGCGTTTGTAATGTTTAATGTTTAATCAGCTGCTTTCAATCCGATTGTAGCTATTATTTTAGAAATCCATGAATAAAATATGTTATAAAAAGATATTGCAATAGCTGTGATATATCGGGAGAAAAGTATTGTGACAATTTATCACAATATCGATATTCTATGGGCATATTGCCCTGGCTTATGTCTCAACTGTGTCTTCTTTTTGAATTGTTCATTTTAAATGATATAAAATAATTTTGCTATTTGGTTATAGCTGCATAGAAACTTGCTTGCTAAATGCTCTTTCATGTGCTCTTTGCTTGTCTTTCCATTACACTGACAACAGGCAAAGAAAGGAAGACAAACAAATGAACGCATTCCAACCAAGGCTATGTTGGAAACACAGATTGGTTTAGCTTGATTTTTCTCCTCATTCTGGATTAAGTTGTCACTTTTTTTAAACCACATTTTATCTGGTGTACAGTCAAGGCCATGGCCAAATGGACAGATTCCATTGTGAGATTTGATAGTTGGCAATTAGGCTGAGACATCCTGTAATGTGACTGTGTGCAGAGTTGCAGAGCGTTTGCCTTGGCTGGGATCTGATTGTTTAGTCTGCTCTCATTGTGAACCCGCACGGTTTCTGAGTAGCAGTTGACGGTTGTTTGCGAAGTGCCGGGGAAAATGTGAGAGGCCACCACTTGCCTGCTCTATTTATTTATTTTTCTCTGTCCTTGGGACTCGAATCTGATTTGTGTTCATGTTGCATGGTTCTTTTTCGGAGCAGATTTGTCTTTAGCAAACGCGGCTGCTGGAACGTAGACTTTGCATGACCTTACTGTGCAGCCTGTATTTCATTAATGACCAGCTCTGTGGTTTGGGGAGAAGAATATTTTTCATATGACACCGCCTTGCATTAGTGCAGAGCAGCAGCTGCAGAAAGCCCAAAAGCAGCCAATTTTGTGGCTTTGAAAGGTGTGAAAAGTTCAACTCCCTATAGTAAGATCCATGCATTTATAATTTGTGTGTGTATGTGAAAGTGTCTGTCTTCAGTCGGAACTACTGTGGACTTGTAAAAAAAATAAATAAATAATAATAATAATAATAAATCATCTGCTAATCTTTGCCTTTCATTTTTGAGGCACCAAGAAAATGTGAAGGATATGATGTCCTTCATGAATATCAGGTTTTACTTTTTCATAGTAAATATAGTGAAATTAGTCAACATTAGAATTGCTGCAATAGTAACAATTCAGTGAAGTACTCACTGATGTCTTCCTGATATCAATTCTTCTATACATTCCCAAAAGTAATCTACAGTGAACTACCACAGCGTATTGAATGTCATAAAGGGAAGCCCCGATTTTGTCCGGGCCAAACAAAAGAACCCTCTACAGCCGCCTGCTGCTCTTTCTGTAATGTTCTCCTTTCGTGATTGCTCACTACAAGTAGCAGAAACAGTGTTGACGTCAATTCTGACCTGCGTATTTCTACAGTCCTGATGGATATTTACTGTGTGTCTGTTTGTATGCTGGCATTCAGAGTAACAGTGTTAGTTTAAGGCTTCAGTCCTTCAGCAGCAGTGGGGAAGATGGAGGCTGGCCATCAAGGCTCAGTGAATCCAAACAAAAGAGGGATTACCTAATAGTCCAGCTATGTATTTGAAGTCGAGTCTTCTGTTTGTTTGGGGAGGTGGATGGTGTATGTGCTTGTAGATGGCCCAGCAGCAGCTGTTGGGCACTTTTTTTTTTTAAACCTTCTTTTTTCCAACACCCTTTGTAGGCAGGCTACAAAAATCCTTGCCGTGCTGAACTCTTAAGTAAGATAATGAATCAAAAAAGTTGTAGTTGTCTGGAAATAATTGGGAATACGGAGTGTTGCTATGCCGTATGATAGAGTTTGGATGCAAAATTGAAAATCATCCATCAGAATTTTTATTTATTTATTTATTCTTCTTTTTTATTTATTTATTTATTTTTACAGTTTTCTTAAAAGCTGGCTTAATTTACATGATTTTATTTCTGATTTCTAATAAAAAAAAAAAAAACACTGTGCTTTGGTACAAGGTCAAAATAAATCTATTACAGTAACTGCAAATCATTATCACAAATCAGCATTTCAAATGTATATCAAAATGCAGAAAGTTTTTTACGTCTGCATATTTCTATTAAAGTAGCTCAGCGGTTAAGATTTAGGACTTTTGATCAGAAGGTCGATAGTTCAAACCCAAGCACCACCAAGCTACCACTACTGAGCCCTTGAGCAAGGCCCTTAACCCACACTGCTCAGTTGTATAAATGAGATTAATGTAAGTCACTCTGTATAAGGGCGTCTGCTAAAATGCTGTAAATGTATGTATAGGTGTAGGTGCCATTTGATAAGCTTTATCAAGAATGCAAGGACTTTTTTTATTTTCCCCTCTTCAAATTCATGTTAGTGTGTATGGGTTTGTGTGTTTGTTCAGCTTTTAATTGATGGTTTAATTGAAATGGGGTTTGTGGTTTTTGGAGTTAACACTATAGCTCTAAATCCTAAATTTTTTTTCTTTTTCATTTTTTTAGCACGAACAATAACATTTCTGCTGGTCTCTGAAATAATGGAAGCCATTTGTGTTGGTGAATATTTGTCCATTCACTCCTGTTTTCAGTGTCAGACTGTTTCTGCACTTAAATTATAGAACATGGACGCTTTTAAGGTAGAGAGGCAGCAAACTGATAAGTGGTTCATTTCACTTTCTAAGCCCTTTTTATTGGAACTATAATAACTGCTGTATTATAATTTATAATGTATTCCTTCGTTTGCTAATGCCCTTGGATATATCTGAGGATGGTGGCTAAATGTGGTCTGAATTTTATTGTGGTTACATTTTAAAAAGACAAATCAATTACATGTTTTTGATAATGCATCCCAATTCTGCTGTCAATCAGTTTATGGATGGCTGAATGGATGGGCCAGAGTGTGTGTGTGTGTGTGTGTGTGTGTGTGTGAGAGAGAGAGAGAGAGAGAGAGAACGAGAGAGAGAGAGAACGAGAGAGAGAGGGAGAGAGAGAGAGAGAGAGAGAGAGAGAGATCCATGCAGTGTAGGACCCCACAGTATGAAAGGGATTTTTTTTTTGTTTGTGCAGTATGCCATCAGTCTTCAATCAACTAAGTGTGTTTCATAATGGCTACAGCCTGAGCTTCAGACCTTTGAACCAATGGCAATGTTATTACGGTCATTTTTACCTGATAGAATATGGACTTTTCCACAGCTGTCAGACTCGAAACATCATTAAAGCAATTCTCACAAAAAGTTTGCCACAAACTCGAATGTGAAAGAGTTAGCCGTTTTGGCCAAATTGCAGAGCACAAGACTGAAGAACGATATCAGTGGGGGGAAATCTTTGGGAAGTAAAAATTGCCACTTGCATACTGTCTTTGACCGCAGCGCAAAGGCTTAACCACTCCTGAGGAACATGTGCCGTTTAGGAAGATATAAAGGAGTGATTTTATTACTTGGTACATCTCCCCTCAGAAGCGATTTCATTTCTCCTTTCAGACTCCACAGGAGCCTTTATTTGATCTCATATTCCTGAGTTTAACTGCCTCAAACCAGCCAACCTCCGTTTATTTTCATTTGGAAAACACATTTTCTGTTCACCTCAAGAGAAGCTGAAGATGGATAGGAGGGGGCTGCCCGGCTCTGTATCGAATGTAAATGTCTTCTTTGAGCTACTTTTCATCCACGATAATTGGAGCCCAAACTTCGCATTGCACTCGTACTAGGACCAGCAGAGAGGCGTGCGAATGGTGTGCAGTTTTTGCCACACTCGCCATCACTACAGCCATTTTTTTCTAGTGTAAGGGTGTAATGTAGCACAAACAGTTCTTGCATTTCTTTGTATTGGTTGTGATTGGGCTCCAATTAAAAAAAAAAAAAGTTCTTTTACATTTTTCAATTTAAAGCAAGGCTTAAACAACTCATCGATAAACACGATAATAATCAATAATTAAAATAATTGACAACGAATTTCATTATCAAGTAGTTGGGCTTGTGACGTCACTGGATCACCCGTTCACCATGGTGAAAAACACATTTCTATGAATAAAACACATCTGAAAAACAGCGCAGGTCACAGAGTGAGCTGTAGTTTTATATTAAGCGCGTCACACAAACTCGTCAGTGTATTACCGTGGCTTGTCGTGTCAGCTCCGTGTGCTGTTTAATGTGTTCCAGACATGTTTTCTTCAGCGCAGACTTTACATTTTTTTGTTTATATCCTTATCTGTAAATGTTAGAAATTCACGCCAGTATTTCCATTTTACATAAAAGCTTGTCCTTATTAAGTAATTGTTAAGTAATTGTGTTTTTATGAGAGCAGTAACTGTAATGGGGTTAGAAGATGTAATTGTATATACACGTGTAAGAAGTGTCATGCATTTGCAGAATAAAGTTACATGTTCAAATGAGTGAATGTGTTTGTTACTGCAGACCATTCAACCTCTTACCAGTTAACACTTAGTTTGTGCTTTTCTTTTTCTTTTTTTTTTCTTTTTTTATCAATTTATCGTCTGCTTTAAAGCTTGTTTTTTTGTTTTCAAAATATAATGTTAATGTTAATCCTCTGCACAATGTATAGTAAAGCCCACATAGACACATTTAGTCATTTTTTTCATAGCCTTCAATTTGCACAGTGTTTGAAGGACAGCATTGGGCCGAATGTGAAACATGTTTTTGTTCCGAAATACAGCAAATAAAAATGGGCCTTTCAATACAACTAATCAATTAATCGCAGAAATAATAACAAATTAATCTATTATCAAAATAATCGTTAGTTGCAGACCTAATTTAAAGCATACATTACTTTATCCTTGCATCTATACAGCTTTTAGGAATGTTGATAAACTTGTGACACTTGTGTAGACTGACCTGTTTTGGATAGCCAGACTTAACTGGTAACCTCACTTGGTTTTGGACAGTATTGTCCATTTAGACCGGTTTACCCTTAAGCCTGGGCTACTTATGTTACTAAGCCATTTTTGACTTTGTAACAGACAGCGGACTGGATTCTTGCTTAGAGGTTACCTCAGTTTGTCTCTGTCTGTCTTTTGTCCCCTATTCTATGTCTCCTACACCTAGGTCTGCTCGAAGCCCTGTCAAATGACAGCACCATGCAAACATTCAGCAGCTTTCAGAGACCAACACTCTACTTCCCCCACTTCCCTCTCTCTCTCTCTCTCTCTCTCTCTCTCTCTCTCTCTCTCTCTCTCTCTGGGTAGCCCCCACCGGGCTCAGTTCCATGCAGTGAATTACCTCCAGATGTAATTCCTCTCCCCGCCCCTCAACGAATTAGTGGCTAGTAACAATTGGGTTTAAATTAGCAGCGGCATGGAGAATGGTTACGTTTGAAATTTCCATATAATGAGTTTATTATTCTTTGGTGGGATGCCATTTTCCTCGATTAATTTTTTTTTTCTTTTTTGTTTAATTTTTGTGTCTGTTTGAATAGTGTTAAACTGCTGAATGGAAGAGACTCGTGGTAGTCCTGAACTCTGATGTAACATGAAAGTATCCTGAATAGATCCATCTGTATCTGTCTTTCTCTCTATCCCTGTCTCTGTTTTTCCTCATTGTATTAAAGTTACACATTTCACTTCTAACTGAGTGTGTAATTTATGTCACTTATGTTATCTTATTGTTTCCCTCTCTCTTTTGTTCTGTTTTTTTTTTTTTTTAAAGCATTTGAACAAAATGGATTAGTATATTTTGAGGGTTTTTTGTTTTTATTTCATTGTACCGAATACATTGAGTGGTGGTTATAGAGCCTTTAGTGCATATCCTTTTATCTGATTACAAGTTTGGCAGCCGTGTGCATCTCAAACCTTGTCACCTACGTTTTCCCCCCAATGTGATTTTAATACAAATTGCAGTCTTTACAATATGATAATATCTTGTGTGTGTGAAAAGGCAAGTAGGCTGTCATGCAGTATGCTTTCATCTTGCTCCAATCTGCTGCATAATAGGTAAACTGCTGTGAGGTGTACTTGCTTGTATAAATTTGCCCACACAGTCAAGTCTTTGATTTCATCAACTCGTCTAATTCAAATGTGCTTTTGAAGAAAGCCACATTTTAAGGCAAGGTGCCGAAGAGCCAATTTAACCTGGAGTGTCTGTCGTGTTTGTCGGGCCTTTCTGTTTGAAGTGGCTGGTCAGCTTGAACTGTCTGACTTCTATCATTTCTGTCTCTTTTATTTCTCTGCTGTAATGTATACTTCAATTCTCCCTGCAGCTGCTGAAGTGGTGCAGGTATCATTAAACAGGAGAGAAAAAGAGCGAGAGAACACTGCTGAGTGCTGTACGTGGCTCCTGCTTGCGCGTGTTGATATTCCAGTTCGTGCAAATGTGCGGCAGTTTATTTTCAATAGGAACTGAATCAGGGCCCTTCCCTGGAGCTGCTTACTTGGCCTGTTGATATTAAGTCGAGCAAACACTCACTCGGGGATGTCCTGTTGGGCGACCAGCCAGAGTCTCAAATGAAAGTCACATGTGTGAACTCCTGTGTGTGTATCCTGGGAGGCGAGCGGAGCGGAGCAAGGCCCAGGCTTTGCAGGAGGCCTCCTCACACTCATGGCCACTGGCCTTAATTAGAGTTTTAATGGTGCAGCCACGGAGTGCGGCTTATTTACCCACCCAGATAGTGGCTTATTTTGATGTGCATTGTGTCCGCCTGCTCCTGTGCTGCAGGCTTGTTATCATCCAGATTAATGTTACAGATTAAGTATAGATGCGCTCACTGAGCGTTCTACTTTTGTGCTTGGCACCCCCACACCTCCCGCCCTTTCCTGAAATATGTATGCAAATATATTTGGACACTATCATTATAGGCTACTTAATAGGGATTTCATTAAGGAGCTGCCATGCAAAGCAAAGGCAAGTTGCCATGGATACTCTAGTGCCTAAGTACAGTGTATTATAATGTTTAGCTCTGTGTTATGTCATCCCTGTGTTCTAATGGCCCATTTCAGGTCACATCTCTCTCATCATTAGTCTGATAAAATTCTTTATCTTATTAGTTTGTCATTAATCTTTTGCATGAAAGAGCAATTTAATTGTATAGTTTTCACCTGCATAATTAGACAAACATGCTCACGCCTTGGATGTGGTTTCTTAATTTTCAGTGATTTTTGTCATGTAACAATTGCAACAATAACATAATGAGATTTTGCGATTGAAAGACACATTCTTTTAAAAAAGAAAGGTTATATTCTGGACAAAGAGATGGTGTGAGTGTATTTGTCAGTGTATTTGCTACACTGGTAAAAATATTTATACAAAAGATTAGATAAATAAAAAAGCAGAAAGTGTCTTTTGGCGTAACTGTCACATGCTGACTTCACATTAAACATTTCACTATGCTCTTCATTACTCATTTACTAAATGTGTGATATTAAGCTTATTCCCACCCTGATCTGATTACATTTAACCAGTTACAATACAATACAATACCCTTCCTTTATGGTCTCTGATGCAAGACCTCTGTGTGATAATGCTGATGATGTTTGTTTAGACTAAACTTGGTGTTTGAATTTGCTTCATTCAAATGTCAATTTCTATTGAAATCCTGCACTTGTGCAAATAAAGTCAGGTCCATGGCTGTAAGACAGATAGAAATCATGCCGGTGAGTTTATTAGGGCAATGTTTACTAGTGCAGCATGCATAGCTTCAGATCAGACATCAGCTGCACAGCGGGGAGTGAAACTGGAGGTGGATATGAACTCAAGTGTATAACTCTCTAGCCAGAAAGGACAGCTTTGCTGCTTGTGGCAATTCTGCCAGGTCTGAAACACATCACATTCTCAGTGACTGCACACAAGCCCAGCCTTGCTCCAGACTTGCTCATTCATCTGCATTTCACAATAAACACTATAGCATTACATCTCTGTTAATTATTAACAGCTCATTGATTTCTGCACTGATCTGTATATGAGTCTCATTTAAACAAGTGGATTGTGAACGTTACTGTAAGACAGCCTGGTGTCTTTGACTCGAAGAGGCTGGATCACTCCCCCCATGTGGGGGCGAGGAAGATGGAGTTGGGCTCTTGACACTGCCTACTGGCTCAGGGCAGTGTGTTTTGTGTCTGTTCTAATTGAAAAAAGATTCGTTAGAGCGGGTTGCTATGGAAATTATGCCATCGCATATAGAGAGCTGAGAGTTGGAGCGGCATAGCGGTGACCAACATGCATGCCAACGGTTCCTTCCCCCCACCCACTAGCCGCTCGAGTTCTTCTGCCACTCCTCAAGTGCCGCTACTGGGATTGTTCGTCCTCGTTGACCTTGGCAGTCCAAAGCTATGCAAAATGAAGAATAAAAAGACAGAAGTGGGAAGAAAATTAGCATCACACATATACAAGGAGTCATGGCACTGCTATGGGAGAGTGTTAAAAATGAAGCTGGAGTCTAGGGGAGGAAACAGCATAGTGTGTCATTTGCCAGGCTAAAAGCCAGAAATAACTGTTATTTAATGAAGCAGCCTTTCCTCTGTGTTGTTTAGTGAAAGAGAGTGGAGGCCAGTAAAAGGTGTTATAGTTCCTGGACTATGAACAATATTTCTGATGATATCATACTGTTAAAATATGATCCAGTTGAGCTAGCAGATAATACACTGTTTGGAGCCAGTTAAATCATGCCAGTGCAGCATTCAAAGCAGAGAGTTCAAAGTGGTCTTATGGCGCATTGAAGGCTAGATGTTTAACTAAATAAATCTGTCATCCCTACTTTGGGTGGATCTCACACAACATGAAAGTTCTTGCACACCATGCTTTGTCTAAGTGTTTGTGAATGTGGGGGTATATAAGAGAGAGTTTTTGTCTTAGTCTGTCAGGGTGTGCACATGTAAGAGTGATTATTGATTACAGGAGTGTTTTTAGTCTGTTTTTATGTCATTTCCATATAAATTGTAGATATGAAGCTAATATTTTGATTAATCTATTGTTCACTCTTTTCTCATATTTACCGGAGTTATTAATACTAGCTTTAAGAGGTTGACACACTTTGCCAGTTGATACTAGTGGAACTTTTGTATTTTTTAGGCGTACACATGCTTTTCTTGAGTTCATAAACAGCTGGCTCTCTCGCTCCTCATCCAGCATTGTGTGTACAGACCAAGCCAGACAAGCCTCACTCTTCAATCTCTCCAAGTCCATGTGGCGAAGGGAGCTACTAGCAGATGGACTTGCTTTTGCATCTGCTGTGTGCAAACCAGACTTTGTACACCACTCCTGGGGGAAAGCAGGGCTTTTTTTTTCCTCT
>JAFFST010049073.1:50347-80545 GCA_022414735.1 Noturus placidus | reverse complement strand
GGGGGGGGGGGGGTCTGCTTGATTAGATAGTGTCACTGTCTGTTCACCTACTTTCAGAGCCTTGTTATCCTAGAGGGAAGTACTTGCTGGGTAAAAATTTTAATTATATGGGACGAACTAAAGAATGGAGCACAATGATGTTAGAGACAGTCTCCATTCTGCACATGTGAAATGTTTTACTGTGCATGTTGTGGATATGTCTCTAATTCATGACCTGCAACCTTGTACATTTGCTGTTGCTGATTAATAGTAGTTCTCTTCTCTCAGTTTGAGTATAAGAAATCACTGAAATGTGTTATTACTGGGCTTTTAAATTACATGCACTTCACAAAGGCTCTTTCTCACACGATTGCCTCAATTCTCCCTCACTTCTCCTTTTTTTAATATTCTTTTATATCGTATTCCCGTTGCCTTTCTTGTCCGGATGTAAATAGAATAGAATTGACATCCTGTGCAAAATGGCTTATATGGCATAAAGCTTGAAATGATGAATTTAAATTTGACTACACCCCCCCCCCCTTTTTTCACTACAAATCTTGTACTACAGATAACATTTGATCCTGTTGCTTTGCATAGTGTTAATTAAAAAAAAAAAAAAAACACGTGCAGCCTATTGTTCCCTGACTCCTTTCATTTTGAAACTTGTGATTTTTGTAAATATGTTTTTCTTTCTTGTACTCTTTCTAAAGCAATCTCATCTATTGTGAATCACTTTGAAATCCCATCTGAGAGGAGTGCCATACTATTACTCAAGTTTATATGGGAGTTGTTAACTCTCTGTATGGTGGCCCTTTAAAGCCAAAAAAGGACGTCTGGCTACAGATTGTTAATCTTCAGAGGACTTCGACTGTTGAAAGTGCCCGTATTTATTCTTGTGTGTTAAGCCTGTTTTTATAGGCGTGCTGTTTAGCAGTCCTTTCCTCCTCACTGTTGCTGTCTGATTGGACGCAGAAAAATCCTATGAGCACGGGATGAAATCACAATTAAAAAAAATTACTACTATCATTTTAGCCAGTGTGGACAAGCTGACATGTTAGAAACGGTCCAAAGCTGGCGTTTTTGATTTATTAAGCAATTCTAACTATTAAATATTTGAGCATACAGGCTGGAGTAATTCTTTATTCACATGCATTGTAACTTATGGCAATGATGAATTAATTTCAGTGGAGCACAGAATTTGTGATTATTTTAAATGGTATCCATATCTTAACTGGATCAGGGCAGGAGGAGCTAGCAGACTGTGAAATGTAATTTTTTTTTTTTTTTGCGGTTTTTTCTGCACTTTTGGAATTCCGAGCACCTGAGCAATGCACTGATAATGAATACACTTCGTGGATCACAGAGTCTGTCTTCCTGATGCTTTTCTGAAAGAATCATCATCAGGCTCTGTTTCCTCTGCAAGTCTCTGCATTCTTTTAGGTCAGTTTATCCAAGGACGGAAACATGTAGCCAAGGAAACAAGTCTGTTGTCATAGTGTTAAAAACTGTGTAAAAATGATTTATTTATTTTTTTAAATAAAAAAGTTGGCTGGAGTACATCCTTCCTACAAGAGTATTATTGAGCCAACATCTGTGCCTTTAAAGTCATATTACTAAATTGGTGTGTGTGTGTGTGTGTGTGAAAGACGGGGCTGTAAGTGGTTTTCTCTCCCTCTTACACTTTTCGTCTACTTAGATCCCCCAAAATCACCACTGTAACCCTGAATGCGTTGGCAGGATTCTGGGATTTTTCACCAGCTGGAACAGACCGAATTGCACATCGTATTAGTCGAGAGCAAACATTTGCACAGAGAGGAATTGCGAGTGTGGTAGTGTTACAGCGTACAAAAAAAAGAGAAAAAGCAGACAAAAAGACACAGGGCAAATAATATCTCTTTATATCAGAGCTGGAGCGATCGGTTTGTATCAGTGTTGAAGGGTCGGAGCTTTTCCGTGGTCTGTGAATATGCAGTGTTGTAAGACAAATCTAAAATAAGTGTAGAACCACTGCCAATGTCACCTTAGAGAATCAGCAATATATCGTGGTTATTATTATTATTATTAATAATAATAATAATAATAATAATAATAATAATAATAATAATAATAATAAATTGTACACAAGGATGGTCCCAGTTTCCCAGAAATCTCACAACCCTGGAACCCCTATTTCTAGGCTCAGCACTACTAACAGGAGCTGTAAATATTGTTCCGGTGGGGCTAACCTTCTGCCCCAGTGGGTTTTTAGGAAAGGACAGTCTGATATAGTGACAGGCTGCCAGCCCTTAGGGCCAGTGTGTCTGTGATGAACACATCTCTCTCTCTCTCTTGTTCTCTCCCTCTTTCTCTTTCTATCCTGTCACTGTCCATCTCTCTCCGGTGGTACAGCAGAGCAGTGAGCGGTGACAGTTGGCCGCTTCATCGGCGTGCCGACTCTCCTCCCCTGCTCCGTGGCGTGGAAACGAACGCAGGCGCGCCTGTGCTTCTAATTGACATTGTAATTGGCAGATTTGAATGCTGCTGTTAGATGGCTAATTAATTTATCTCACCGCTGTCATTAAGGTTAAAGCACCATCTGATCTCCCTGAATACACTTTGCATACATCTGCATGCCTATTACTTTCAGTTACACACTTACATACAACTTTTAGATAATGTGGATTTGGAGTTAAATCTGATGTTAACGATGTGTGTGTCTTTAATGATCTCATCAGTAATCCGTGGCATTAATGAGAATATGATCTTAAAGTACATATTTTACATGTCTTATGTCTGATTAAAATTTAAACATGTCATCAATGGAAATATTACTTTGCCAAACAGATTTTTTGTTGCTATATTTATTTAAATTTCTAAGCTACATGATATGAATTAACACTTTTGTAAATTAAAAAAAAAAATCTTTCTTTTCTTGATTTTTGTTTCTCAGTCTGTAGATTAAGCTCGCTTTCATTGCTGTTAAAAACACTCCATTAGATTGTTCTTAAAATTCGAGTAAAGGCAATCAGGCACTCGTTCTCTGAATATTTAAAACATGGGGCATGTAAAATTTATGCCTAATTTGAATACTTATTAGTCGTCTGATCTCTGTGGCAGCTTTGCGTTTCTTTAAGAGAGATTCATCAGCGCCCCATCGTCATGTCTCTCTCTCTCTCTCTCTCTCTCTCTCTCTCTCTCACTCTCTCTCTCTCTCGCTTGCTCTCTCTCTCTCACTCTGTGTGTGTGTGTGTGTGTGTTAATGCTGTGTACATTTTGGCATTTGGAGTTATTTGCTGCCAAGCATGCCTTGTTGGTTGTTTGTTGAGCACGGTGTCCGCAGCTGTCCCCCTGCGTGAAACTTAAGCCGTGTGTTTTGAGCCTTGCTGCTGTTTCAGGCTTCCTCATGGACAGCTCGAACACACTCACTCGGCTGCCTCTGGTTTTCAGCAGGAAACAAAAAACCCCTCTGCCTATAAAATGTCATTTATCCATCTGAAAAGCAGTCACGGATTAGACGACATGCTCTTTGTTGTGTCGAGCATTTGATTATCGATGTTAATTTTCAGCGCTAAGCTTGCCTTGCTACTGTATCGTCTGATTCACATAGCTGCCCTATTTATCCATGCAGAGTAGGTGACAAAATTGATTTGCTTAATCTGTGCAAAGGAGGATGGTGACATAGTTAGAAAAAAATGTATTAAACTATTGCTCAAAAAATGTATCACCTTTAAACATTCCACGGGTCCAGGGCTATTATTTTGGAACGCTGTCTCCGTTAATATAATGAATTTTGTTTATGTTTGAATCAGATGAAATATGAGATGGGCAGAAATCATTTCCTGCGAGGGACAAAATGTGTAATGGAGAAGAAAAAAAGTATTTTAATGACTGTGTGAATGACGGAGAGGTGATGAGGCTTGAGCCGCGGAGTGTGTGAATTAAGAAGGCTCTTGTGGGTATATTAGCTATGCAGAACACACCTTGAATTGCATTTGTTGGGTCAGGCCGATTCTTTTATTTATTGCGAGGATCTCCACAGATCCGGGCAGGAGTCCTCATTGCTCCTTTGAAAGTACGGAGCATTTATGCAGGGAAAATGATAAAACATTTATTACTAGAGAGGAGGTAATATGCATAATTTATGCTGTTTTTAGCACAATCATTAGTGATATTCATGATAGATTTTTTTTCTCTCTTCTTGTGTCTGCTCCCCTCTGCTTTTAATATCTAATAGATGCCGGTGAAATTAATTTCATATCTTTCATTTATTTGTCTACCTTAAAATTGAGGTTTAAGATGTGTGTAGCGTTTGATTTCAGCTCTCTGGCCACAATTATTGTGCTCTGGGGATGACAGCACTAAATGTTTCAAATGTCACAAAAATAATTGAATATCATAAGTTTGATTTAAAAAGAGAGAGAGGAAAAACTAGTCAATATGTGCCGTGTGCTTTTCCCTCTCTCTCTCTCTCTCTCTCTCTCTCTCTCTCTCTCTCTCTTTAAGAAGCCTTGCAGGCGAATTTTATTTAGCTTCAGTTAAGGACGAAGACCATTGTATCGTTCGTCACGGGTTGGTACCATGTGATTTGTTACACTCCCCCTCCTCTCCTCGTCTCCGAGACCCAATTTTAATTTTGCATGATTAGCTGTGCGTCATTAAGCAACTTCATTCAATCGAGACGCAGCGTAAAACTCTGACGACAGGGGATATTTTAGGAGACTGTGTGTGCATGATCGAGGTCGAAAAACACGTGCTTTATTACACATTCATGCACATTTATATGTTTATATATTTTATGTCAAAAGGTTTCTTTCATTTAATTTGTACATAGTCTAGATTTGCTCTGTGTGTATACTCTGTGTGAATCAATAAATGTAAAAAATGAAGATCTCTGAAGAAAATCAGAAATAAAAAAATAAAGACCCAACACCCCCAGTTTAAGCACAGAGACCGAGCATCTCTTTGTATTGCTTCATTTAAACAATGAATGCATAATTTCTTCTGCATCTCCCTCCCCCTCCCCCATTAAATGCTTTAATTTGCAGAGAGGGACCGGGGCTTGATAATGGAAATTTTTTTTTTTTGTAAGGGGATTGTAACAAGAGCCTTAACCGGTGCCTCTTAATCACTTCTAGGTATTAAGTCATGATGCAGGAGTCGGCCAGTGAGACAATAAGCAACAGTTCAATGAGTCAAAATGGAATGAGCACCCTAAGCAGCCAATTAGATGCTGGCAGTAGAGATGGAAGATCAAGCGGTGACACAAGCAGCGAAGTAAGCACAGTCGAGCTGCTGCATCTGCAACAACAGCAGGTAAGTTGTGTTTCTCGCTCTCAGGGCTTCGAGTCTCACTCACACGCAGGCACAGAGGCGCTTAACACCATCTCTGTCAAAATTTCAACACGGACGTGGACTTTGGCATTGCATTGTGTTTTTGTGTCATTTTGTTCATTTTTGATTTGCTGTTTGTGTGCTTGTGTGAATTTTTTAGGTTGGCATTATTGTGGTATTTAGTTATTTTAATTTTTCGTGGCAGCGTTGCCCATGCTAAACGGAGCACTTGTGCGAGGGTTGTGCAGATTTTTCTGCATTCGTAAGAAGTTTATCGGTTTTATTTGTATTTACTCACCCGGGTGAATGGCACGCGGCATCCGAGGCCATGCGCGCGTGTGTGAGGGAGAAAGAGGGGGAGTGAGGTGCGGAATGAGCGAGCGTGTATGCGTGCCGGGAGCTTTACCAGCAGAGGGCATCCTAACTCGACAGAGCCAGCAGAGACTTTTTAAACGAGGCCTCTTTTTTGTGGCGTCTTGCGCTTACGCTGCTGCTGCTGCTGCTGCTGCTGCTTATATACAAACACCTCGGTTTTACGTGCAAAAAACTTTACAAAGAAGTGCTTATAATTGTATTTTTAATTTGGGCAAAATAAGGAGTGTGTAATGAGGAATAGGTATAAGGTAAAGTGAGTTGTGTGTGTGTGTGTGTGTGTGTGTGTGTGTGTGTGTGTGTGTGTGATTTCATGGGTGTAATTTTGATCTCATTTTCAGTTGTTTGCATGTGGTTCAGTTTTCATGTTTTGTATTCATGCATGCACATCTTTTTCATCTTTTCGAATGTTTTATCTAAAAAAAAATTTATGTCGTACACTAGTTGATAGTTGATCATTTGTGTGTGTGTTTATGAATAAATTATGTGAGTGTGTGAAGCATTATTGGAGAATGAAGTTCTATAGTGATGTGTAGGGACCCCCCCTCACACCCCCCATTACCTCCTACACACACACGCACACACACACCGTGCACACACACTCCAGCTGGTGATTACAACAGCACCCGACACCATGGCCTCTCCTCCCATTCATCATCACAGCTCCCGTCTCTCTCTCTCTGTCTCCAGCTCTGTTTCTCCCTCCACACACATCTGATTGGGGTCAACCCCCTCTCTCTCATTACTGTCCTCTGTTTTAACCTGCACACACACACAGACACACACACACTGCAGCTTGTGCGCATTTAATTTCAAACATTTAGAGTCAAAGACCATATGAATGTATTGGATTTATGAGTGAAATATAATAATAATAATAATAATAATAATAATAATAATAATAATAATAATATGGCTGTTTCAGGCAGCTGGAGTGAACAAACAAAAAAGTTGATGAAGTGGACGAGTTTTGCTAAGCGTTAAAATGAGCGCTCCAGCTAACAGGCCTCCAGAGGCTTTTTAGAAGAGAGGCCAGGTGCTGTTAACTTCACACACTATCTGCGTCGTGCTCAGCCTTTCCCCTTACTTCTTTCACACATACCCGGGTGAGTCAAACAATACCTACACATTTAATAACATTACCAAGCTCTCTATTAGTGTCTTTTGACTCTGTGTGTGTGTGTGTGTGTGTGTGGTGTGTGTGTGTGTGTAATCCAGTTCAGAGTGCTCAATTTAAAGTAGTGTGTGCATTTAGTTTAAAAAATGTAACATTTTTGATAAGAACAAATTGGATTTTTGACATTTGAATTTTATAATAATAATAATAATAATAATAATAATAATAATAATAATAATAATAGTAATAATAATAGTAATAATAATCATAATAATTATAATAATAGTAATAATAATAGTAATAGTAGTAATAATAATTCTAACAATAATAATAGTTTTTTAAATTATTATTGTTACTAATTATTATTATTATTATTATTATTATTATTATTATTATTATTATTATTATTATTATTATTATTATTATTGCCAATGTTATGTGCTGTGCAGGCATGAACTGAAAGTTTATGGTTGTAATAACATTGTATAACAATAACAATTCCTCCATCATGATCCCAAACTTTACACCCTGAGCATCACAACCAACTTTGGAAATTTTTACTTTGTTCAAAATCTGATCATTTTTCCGATCTTAGATTTTCTCAGTTCAGAATTTTTTTGTGTGTTTGCTGTTGTGTTTGTGTTTATAAAAAAGGTCCATATGTTAATTTGACCAGGATTCTCTCATGATCTGTTGTTGAGAATATTTGAGTTCTTACTAACCCTATTAAGAGTGTGTCTAGTGTATCTTTTGTCAAATGAAAACAATAATTAGGCTTATGATATTTTCTGAATTGAATTTTTTTTTTTAAAAAAAAGGCTCTATGTTGCACGGGGAATAATAAAAAAAAAAGCCTGCTGCAGTTAATAATTATTGATTATAAGCCAGTGTTGAATAGCTGTTTTAATGTATGGTAATGATAATGTGGATACATGAAAGCTTTACATTGATCTGAAGAGCCATACAGTAATGTACTGTAATGGAGCTGTTAGGCGATTACTTTGATATACAATGCATGTGTTTTATTGCACAGATTGATGGCTTAGGGAGAGTTATGCTTTAACTTAATCGGTGGGCTTGCTTCTTGGAGAACCACAGCTCTGCTCTGGGTGCCATCAGAGTCAGAGACCTCCTGGTCTCGTTTACGACGGCCAAACTCAGCCATCCAGTTAGTCTTGTTCATTTCAGAGCAAACTCTGGTTCCTCTCACTTTCTGCCTGTTGTACTCCCAGTTGTTTTCAGAATGACAATTAAACCCAGTCTCTGTTCTTTGTCGAGCTCTGGAGCAGATTGAGACTGTTTGCTAAAGTTGTGTTGCTCTTTATGAAGGCCATATCCAGATGCAGAGGACACGGTGGATTTTTTTTTTTTTCCCATGCCCACAGCAATTGTTATAGCATGGCGCCTGTAAGGCTCTGGCCCAATGTAAAAGTGACAGCAATTAACCCAACATTTTAGCTTGAGGAGAATTTAAGATGAGATGTATGACAGCCGATGTCAGCCATTTTTTTTTATTCTTCTTCAGGTTTAAGAGCAAATGAAATTGGAGGTAGCATCACGGCTGTGGAAAGTCACCTGGGAGGCGGTGTTGGGGGGCTACTGGGTTGAGGAGGGGTGCGCGAGTGAAAATGAAGGCGCCAACTATTAATAGAAGCGTTTCATATTTGCAACACTGACTTTAATCTTTTCTTTAGTTTTGTCTTCACTTTAATTATCTTCTTTGTTTCATCACCATGTCCACAATTTTTCTTTGACTGTGCACTAAACTGGACCACTCTTATTTAAAAAGGCTGCCATCATGGCTGCTTAACAGACTCGGCCAGGCTTTAATTGAGTACATTGTGTTGTGGTGGGGAGAGATGGGGACCTCTGGGGCTCGGGTGTCTGTTATTCAGGAAGAAAGTAAGGTGAAAGCAGCACATGGGCGTTCTCCACGCCTCTGTCTACATCATCCTCCTCATTCTTGGAGTCGTCCACAGGGAGCAGAGAGCGCAACATCTCCAGGCTGGATGATGACGGCCTCCACCGCTCATCATCCAAATAAAAGCCCCTGTGATGCAAATAGCGCTTTGCCCTTGAGCATAATTTAAAGAGATAATCACCTGGAGTCTCGGCCGTGCCGATAGGCTGGGCGAGGTGAGTCTCATTTACACTCCAACACTGAAGCTCATTAGCTTTATCACACCGGCCCAAGCCTGCACCACTTCAGAGTGTAAATAACACACATACACACACACACATCAGGACTTCACCGACACATTCAACTTCACAAAAACGCAAGAGTAAATCTCAGATCAAAGGAAAATATAATGACGAGCAAGGCCTTTTCCATGAAGTGTATTTCATTTCTCTTTTGCTGGGCTGGCGCTCCGTACAAGTGCCCGTGGCTCACATGATGTATTTGTGCTCTCCATTTCATTGTTAACATTTCACATTTTAACATCTTCAGACGGTCCCTTCTGTATAGTACATTGAAGCTTGACATATAGAGTCGTCGTCCTCCAGGCGATGACACAGTAAGATATAGGACAGTGAATGACAGTGCTGCACGTGTCCGCTCCTCTCCCCAGACAGTGCTGCGCGTGATTTTATTATCACACACACATCATATACACACATGCTCATGCACATTCACTTTTTCCAGCGCTCAGGCCACAAACCTGGAGTGGTCATCTGTGTTTAAGGTATATTACATGTGGCTGCATGGAATCTACAGTGCAGCCTCTGTAGTAACTCCATTTCACATCAGACTCTCCGGAGACCCTGTGAAATGTCAAGCTGCAGTTCTGAAAGAGACATGGAAGGAGGGACAGGATGAGAAAGAGAGAGAGAGAGAGAGAGTGGGAAGAAAAAAGACAGAGCGCAGAGATAGAGTCAAAGTGAAATCTACTGGAAACAAACACTTACTACCATTTTATGCTTGAGCAGCTCTGTGCCATTGTGATGGAGAACAGTGCAGGTCAAAGACAATCACAGGTACAGCACACACACACACACACACACACAATAAACCTTGTGCATAGTGACTGTATAACAGATAAGATAGCTTCAGCTAGTCTTTTTTGTTTTCGGGACTGTTTACATATGTTGGGGTTTAGCATGCAGGTCCTGTGCACTATCACCGCTTATGTGACCCTGTGGGTTATATTTAGTGATTAAGGTTAATCTCGGTGGGTAAATAAAACTCAAACAGGCAGCCCGGGTCAAGATCAATGACCACTTCTCAACTCATTTCCTTTTATGCCTCCTAACTGCCCTGCCTGGGGAAATTAATGACACAGGATCTATAGAGCCTTAACAGCCGAGGCTGCTGTCTGCCCTCAGTAGCCGAGCAGTTATACACTGACCCATCCCATTAAAGAAACCTCTTAAAGAAGCAGCGCTTCATTCGCACTCTCACACGGTGGAGCTCGCACCTGAAACACAGATTTTTGTGGATGTTTTTTTTTTCTTTTTTTCTTTTCCAGGTAGAAGGCCTCCCACACTTAGAGTACTGCGAAAAATAGCGCACTGGGTCCCTGCAGGATGAGGGGCTATTCTGAACGGGGTTTTTTTTTCTTCAAGCCTTTGACAGCCAGCGACACTGCTATCCATTTAACAGAGCTTAAAAAACCCATCTATGCATATGCCGAACGTCTTAAGCTGACAACCAAGAGGCAGGATTTGCTAGATTTGCTAGAAGGCAGCTTTGGAGCCTTGTGAATTTAACAAGCATGTCTAGTATTACAGTTTCTCTGTGCTTCAGCCATGAATAGTAACAAATCAGCCTGTGAAACGCCTGCCCAGGGATGTTTGTGTGTGCGTGTTCCCTCTCTGACAAATATTAAAATGATGTAAATCTGGTTAAGGAGGTGGGAGGGCAGGGATGCTGGAAGTTTATTCCTCATTCTTCCTTTCCTCTTCCTTCTCTCTCTCTCCCTCTCTCTCTCTCTCTCTCGCTCTCTCAGTCGTCCTCTCTTTCCTCTTTTCACTGTTTACTATGCACCACATTGCCAGTTGTTGCTGCTTCACACTTGAATATTTCAATTACGTATTGTGGAGAGAACGAAAGTGTGTGTGTGTGTGTGTGTGTGTGTTTGTATGTGTGTGTGTGTGTGTGTGTGTGTATGTGTGTACACGTGCGTGTTCAGCTCGGCTCACAGCCCACTGATCCCAGACTGTGAATACATATGTAAGAGAGCCTCTCAGCCTGCACCTCTTTGGGGCTTTTGAACAAATGTGGTAAATAAGCCTGGCTTCACCTCACAAATACACAAGAGGCTTTTCAAACACACGCATGTGTCACTTAGCCTACGATTTACCTTTTTCTCTGTGGGTGTTATGTGGTAAGGGCTCGTAGGGCTGTTTTTGAAGTGGGGTTGGTTCTCATTTGCGTCTTCTTTAGTGCTGTCACTATGGACAGGACATCTTTATCCTCATCCTCAGTAAAGTAGCGTCAACACACACACACACACACACACACACACACACACACAGAGTGAAGCCTAGTGTACACATTCAGATTCTAGCCCTCTTGCCTCCCACTGTGTCACCGTACCAGCACACTGAGGGAGTTTGTGTGTGTGTGAGTGTGTTATGCGATAAGGGAACATTGTCATCATGTGCACTGCATGTATTAATGTTGTATGTGATGCTTCATGCTTGACTTGAAGCTAAGCTGATATTGGTTTCACGCTTGAGTCTTCCAATGCCCGCTCCGTTTCAATTGAAATGTGATTGTTATTGCCGAGTATTTACCAGAATTATTTGATGTATGGTCCCGCGGAATGAATTTGCCTGCTAGGCCGTATTGGACTCGTGCATAAATTTTGGTCTATTTCTCTTCGGAAATGATTCCAAATGTAACCAATCGTAAGCTCTTATTCTAAAATGATAAATGATCAACTAACCCTAAACGCACCATTTTAGACCGTGGCCAATACAAGAATAATTACACTTTTATCCACATTTCAAATTTGGAATTACGAATTGGTTATCTAGCCAGATAACTAACTTCTAGACAAGTAGCTTTCAAGTGAGATCTCTGTAGCAGAGTCTTGATTGACTGTTACTACACAGTTTATTTAACAATAGTCAAATCTGTTCAAATATCACATAACCAATATTAACAAATTAACCAATTAGCTAGATAGATACCTTAGCATATGGGCTTGGTGGCTAAAATAGATTTAGTAGATTATAATATATTCAAAGCCTTGGGCTGTTGATGCAGACATACCCAAATCTCTCTTTTAGATAAAAATGAAACAAATTTGAGTTGTATTTTATGACTGGGCAATATGATGATATAACATCAATAACGTGATAAACTATATCACAATACTGTACCATTTCCTGAGATCTTTTGGGTATTACCTTATCTTTGTATGCCATTTTTTGGGGTTTTCAAGAATAATTATAAAGCGACTGGAAGCAGCTTATTTGATGTAAAATTTTTGTACTGAATCTAAAATTAGAACTAAACTCTAAAATGATCAAATGTTCATTTTTTCTTCTTTTATTTTTTGTAGACGTGATATAAAAGTCTTTTCAAACTCAGTTTTTCTAAATGCCATATTACTGTTTTGCTGGCAGTTAGGGTTAGAGCAGCCCTGTACATCATGATATGCACAGTATTGTTATCATCGGAATATCTAATATCTTTAAGTATTGTGATGAAATCTTCACACACACACCAAATCAGGCATACAGAAGAAGTCAAATTATATACTATAAGTAACTAAAAATCATGATTTTCAATTCACACTACCTTCACACTTTTGAATTACATTTTGTATGATCTACAAAAATGAATCAACACCACACAACCAGACACTGGTGGTCACCTGTGCGTTCACTAATTCATATATCTCTGTACTGGACAAAGCCAGTTGTAGACCTGTAATAATCACCCATTTGTCCTCTGACCATCACTGTTGAAGGTGAAACACTTCACTCAGCGGCTTTTATACTCTTCCCATACCTGCACTCAGTGGCCGCATTATGAATAATGTGTCATTTCGTTTTGATAGAGATTGTAGTCAAAGGGTTTTTTTATTAAGCAGTATAATTGTGCTGTTCTCGTCTGGAGTGCTTTGGAAGGAGTGATCATGCTTTTGGCACATTTATCAAAGCACAGAAAAAGAAAATGTGAAGAGTAAAAAAAAAGAAAGAAAGCGTGTTGCTTCTCATATGGGCAGACTAAGTGAACGACACAGTGATAAATTTTCTTGTTAGAAGAAATTACATCCACTAACTTGAGCTACTTCAGCATGAAATTGAAAAAGAAGCATTTCTTCTGAATTTCCATTCTTGATTCAATGAAAGATGTAGATTAGCTCTTGGGGTGGGGTTGGGGGATGAGATGGCAGCTCGGAGAAAGGAAAGTGAAAGAGTATGACTTTATTCACGCTACGTTCCTCATGAGACTGGCATGGGCCGGCTATTGTTTATGGAGGCAGTTGAAGGCTGATTACAGCCATTACAAATACCTTTGAGAACAGAGTGAACATGTATGTTTGTCTGCGAGTGCATGCATGCATGTGGACACACTGGATACATCTTAATCAGTGTGTACACCATCACCTGCCTTGCAGTTCTCTTTCTCTCTCTCTCTCTCTCTCTCTCTCTGTGTGTGTATGTGTGAAGCAGCGCTGATTGATAGATGCTGCATGTCAGTTTGGGAGATAACTGTATTTCATTCAGCTCTCTGGAAAGGTCAGGCATGTGCTGTAATCAGAATATTCACAAGACAAGCACACAGATCACAAGCGTACACATGGTGTGTGCTAGACTGTACTCTACAGTCTCATAAGCAGCTACACCAGCATTGACGGAGATGCATTGGCCCTCCACCGCGTAGATGCAGTGCTATTAACTCCGCTGATCTTTGGTGGAGCCGTGCGCTCATTCAGATGGACTGGAGAGATCCATCACTCTGGCTGGATGATCCAGCGGTCCGCTGCGGTTTAATGATAGCCCGACGCTCAGGTAAATGGACTGAAAACAATAGTTTGTCTTCACCTGGAGTGCAGACAAGATCAGCTCGTTCTTGTACTGTATTTGTTGAACTCTATCTCATTTCATGCCGGTCATTCCCTAACACCCCCCCCCCCCCCCCAAGCGCACCAAGAGTGATAAAGTTGAAGCGTGTTTTGCTCTCCTGTGCAGGGCTGAGCACATATTTCTTCGGTAAGAACACGCGCGCAATAACTTTGACGCATTTGGGGAGATCACCTACCGCATTGCTCTCTGAGGTCAGAGCCACGGTAATTAAGGTTAAGGTATTTACATCTGAGGGCAGGGAGCCGCTTGATCGACCCCTCTGGGTAATAGTGTACGAGCAGTGTCTCAGTCGTACCGACACAGACACACACTATTGACCCACAGATTGAGTGTCTCCATGTGTGTGGCTTGGCACATGGCTTCCCCTGCACACATATACACAAATGATTCATTTAATAGAGATAGCAAGAGACCTTAAGTGAAGCAGAGTTCAGTATAATGAATCACTGTTAATTGACATCAGAGGAGACGGACAACATGCGTGAGCCTCGAGTCTTAAAACCTTTCTTTTCAGGTTTAAACAGATTCATAAATTAATGAAGCATGAACACACCTCAGCATAGTGGTATGTCAGCATAATAGTCATGGTAATGGTATAGACACAAAGAACAAACTCTTCTTTAGTTGATGCTGCTTCTCCCAAAGTCACAGCATGTCTGCGCTTCCCCTCTGGCCGTATACTTTGGTGCGTTTGAACCGCTTAACAAGCCCTTGTCAATAAAGACAAGACAGAAACGGAGAACCTCAGAAAACAGCTTCATCCAACCCATGGAACCTGCTGGTCGCTGAGCGAGTGAATACACCACGCTTTCCTTTTTCCACTGGCCTCTCTTTAACTGAAGTGCAGAGTGCTTTCTCTCTCCCTTTAATGCAACATTTATTAAGAGGTATTCCTCCAACTGTGTGGCGCTCATCGGCATGGAACTGTGAAAAGAGATGCATCATAATCACTTGAAGGGCAAACAGAGCAGATCAAGTGCACACTAGGACGAAGGGGAAGTGGGTGTCGCCGGCTCACTTTTCTTCCGCTGTCTATCGCTTCCTTTTTTTCTTTCTTCCTTTCTCTTATTCTTGCACACGTGTTGATGGTGAAAGTGAAAAGCTCTGCTCTGTCTGTTTTTTTCCCGTTTTTTTTTTTTTCCTGCAGATATAGCAGATAGTCAGGCTCCCAGTTGTGGCTGTGTAAAGGACTTCTCTTAGAGGAGGCAGATAAAAGAGCTGTGAATGGCCCTGCGCGTCACCTTATCTAAACCCCAGTGCTATACAACTGTTGAAAGTGAGAGCTTTACTAAAGCCAGTCAAAGTGCATGGAGGATAAATTGAATTTCATAAGCGAGAGACACACACTGAGACAATGTTCCCAGAGAGAGAGAGAGAGAGAGAGAGAGAGAGAAGGAGAGAGAGAGAATGAGACAGGCTCTAGTGTGCTAACTTATACAGTGAGTAAAACTGGTCAAGCCTACAGTATATAACAGTCTGATTGTAGTGCTAGTAATTAGCAGCAGTAATGGTGACTGGGAGGCCAGGGGTCTCTTTCCACCATCCTGCACTATTTGTTGCTCTATTTCTATGGGTTACAGATGTTGTTTTGAGTACAGGGCCCCTACAGCCTAATTCTCTCCACAGGTTGCTGGCAATACTGTAAACTATTATGCGTGCTCCATCACATACGTGTGGCGCGGATTTGCGAGAGCCATCCATAACAGTGTCTGCATGAAGCGGGAAGTGTATGAATGTTTGTGGTTGCAGTGAACGATGGAAGCTCGTTCTGTTTGGCCTGTTATTGCTGGCAGGGCTTCCGCAACGAGAGCCTGCTTGAGTCACACACGCATACACACACACACACACACACACACAAAACTGTTGGCACAGAGACACATGCACACACACACTCACCCTGATGGGTTGAACAGACCCATGTTTTGTCTTCTCACACTTGGAAAAATAAGTGTGAGGTTACACAATGAGGCAGTCTTTTTTTTCTCCCCATTTTGTCTATCCCTCCCTTCCTCCTCTAAATGCACTGCTTCCTGGGGTAGAGATGACTGAATTCATCTCCAATTCACCAGGGAGGACTGTGCTATGCCTCTCTGTTTACAGTGGCAGAAAGTTAATATAAATTTTCATCAGAAGGGGAAGTTTACACATATGATTCTATTTGTCCTTCATTATTAGCACCTGAGTCTGGGCTGAGGAAGCATAATTGTCTGCAGACACAGGCCAAATAGATGCAAGGGAAAGGCAAATAAGCATACCCCAAAAATAATTTTATGGTTGTGTGTTACAATCCCTCTCCCTGGGATCCTTAATCTAGAAAATAAATAAACAAGTAGAGAGTAAGACGGTCGGCTAGAAAGAAAGAAAGAAAGAAAGAAAGAAAGAAAGAAAGAAAGAAAGAAAGAAAGAAAGAAAGAAAGAAAGAAAGAGAGATCTGAGAGCGTAGAGTGAGGGGGAATACATAAATAAGAAATGGAGGCATTGAAGGAGAAAGTGAAAGATTGGGTGGGTGCGGTAAAAAAGAAAGGAATAGACTGAGAGACAGAAAGAGGGAGGAAAAGTAGTAGCAGTAGCCAGAGAAACACACAGAAGCCCATTGTTCTGCTGGTTAGCTCCCGCTCCGGCCCGCAGTCAAGGCAGATTCTCCATGGACCGTCCCATGCACCGCACACTCTGTTGATTTATTGAGTCATACATAAAAATGCTCATTATCCCCACATCCTTTTCTCTTGTCTGGGAAGCGTGACATTCAGCTGGAGAAAAACATGCTGAAAAACAGCCTGATTTCCACAAGCACTCTGATATCTATTCTCTCTCTCGCTCTCACTCTCTCTCCCTCTCTGTCTCTCCCTCACTCTCTCTCTCGCTCTATCTCTATCTCTCACTCTCTCTCTATCTATCTCTCCCTCACTCTCTCTCGCGCTATCTCTCTCTCTCTCCCTCACTCTCTCTCTCTCTCACTCTCTCTCCCTCACTCTCTCTCTCTCTCTCTCTCTCTCTCTCACTCTCTCTCTCTCACTCTCTCTCTCTCTCTATCTATCTCTCCCTCACTCTCTCTTGCTTTATCTCTCTCTCTCTCTCTCTTTCTCTCTCTCTCTCTCTCTCTCTCTCTCTCTCTCATCATTTAGTATTTTTTTTTGTTTCAGTGCCCCTCCAGTGGCCATAGCTCAGTTAGCACACCGTTACTGGTCAGACGGTAGTCTTCAAGATGCAGTGGAGAGCATTAAGGCTTATACTGTGCGGCAGCTCTCTCAGGTGTTTCTTCCAGCAGTGCCTCAATGATGAGTGGGATGCTCCTAATCATGCAATAAAACACTAAGGGCATTTTTCACTGCACAAAAGTACCAGAAGTTTTGACACCAAAAACTAAAACTGTGCCATTTTCATGACCAACAGCATTCATTTTTAAGATTTGTACCAACAGCCTAATAGTACTCAGAGATGGGGTTAGCAGCATGTTTATCAAATCACACAACCTGTGATGAGTACTGAATCAAAAAAGACCACAAAAACGAAATAGTCTGGTTAGCTAGTGCTGTTTGTGTCCGTAGTTTAATCTCTGTAGCTACAGTACACAAGAACTGTGGCTCAGTCGGTAGAGCGGGTTGTCCACTAATCCACTATCGTGGGGTTTGTGGTTCGAATCCCGGCCCGGGTGATCCCATGCCGAAGTGTCCTTGGGCAAGACACTGAACCCTAAGTTGCCCCCGATGGCAAGCTAGCACCTTGCATGGCAGCTCTGTGTGTGAGTGTGCTCTCATTTGTAAGTCGCTTTGGATAAAAGCGTCTGATAAATGTAAATGTAAGAAGCAGTACAGTGTTTTTAATCTACAAACACAGCATGAACAAACAACTTTTTGTTTTCTGATGATGTCATTAGCCCTAATGAAATTTAAAAAGCAATCAATAATGAGGCTTTTCTTCAGTAATTTTATTGCAGCAAATATAACCTGGTTAACGAAAACCAAGACAATCAATCAGACAAAGGAACAATGTTATTCCAACCATGTCTTCCATATTGGACTAAACCGTTGTGCCTATATTGTTGTCACTATAATCTTCTCAGATTATTTGGTAAAAAAATTAACTAGAACTAAGTTTTGTTGTTTCTGGTTTCAGACAGTTTTGTTTTATTTTGTGAAATAAAGGATAATTCCACCTACAATAATTCCACTCTGTAGAAGCAAAGCCACATTGTCTTCAGTTTCCAGTTCCTTAAATCTCTCAGGTATCTTCCATTCTGAAAAGCCACATCAATATTCAGACTGGTCTCAGACTTATGAGTTTTTGGAACTTTTGGTTGAACATTGAGCTTCTCTGCCATTGTTTCCACAGGATATATGGAAAGTTGCTGTAATGCTAGCCTTATCTCCTTCTCCATCATGTTAGTTCTTTGCCACTCCTATCTACAGTGCCCTCCACTAATGTTGACACAAATATGAACAAAGAAGTCTGTGAAAAAGTGTCTTTATTGTTTAACCTTTTGATCTTTTGTACAAATAACTGACAAATACTCATAGATATCAAACACAAACACAACACAGGTTTATTTAAAAAAATATATATAGGTGTGCAACAATTATTGTCACCTCTATGAATTCATACGAAAAGAATATATTTGTATATTTCCATTGATTTTTTTAGTACATCTGGATGACTAGGAACAGGAAATTGTTCAACCATGATGTCCTGTTTCACAGGGGTTTAAATATGAGGTAACACATAGGCTGTCATGTAATTAAGTTTCAGACGGAGGCAATTGCAGTTAAGAGCTTTATTGAAGAGCATATAATCCAGAGGGCAAGACAAAAACAACAACAACAAAGACAGGGAGAGGTCAGAAGATCAGGTAAACAGGCTAGAGCAGGTAAGGCAGAAATCAGGGTCGAGGGTAAAGCAGAGTTATAACCAGAATAACAACACAATAGCAGGCTTGGTAAACGACATAGACAATGGCAACTGAGCATAGTGACTGAATAGTCTCTTATATAGTGTGATGTGATTGTGAGTGTGATTAGTCCTTAGGAGCAGGTGATGTGTCTGTGTGTACTTTTGGGAGTTGGAATCATCGGCCATGTTTGTAGTTTGTGGTGCATTCTGGGAAATTGAGTCACTAGTTTGCCATGACATGACATAGGCCTAATTCCCTTGTCCAAATTCCAAATTGTCATTCATAACAATGGGTAAGACCAAGGAATATAGCTGTGATTTGTGGCTGTGATTATTGAGCTTCACAAAATGGGAAGTTACTATAAGAAAACAGCACAAGTATTGAAAATGGCCATTTCCACCTTCAGGGCAATAATTAAGAAGTTCCAGTGGAACTGGAAATCTTATGAATCAACCTGGAAATGGACATCTGTCGGGACATTTTGTTAGGATACATGGCATCATGGACTCTATCAAATATCAACAGACATTAAATGAAAACCTAACTGCCTCTGCCAGAAATGAGCCGTAGTTGGATCTTCCAGCAAGACAATGACCCAAAATATACATCAAAATAAACACAAAAATGGTTTACTGACCAGAAAATCAGTCCCCTGACTTGTAACCCATAGAAAACCTGTGGGGTGAACTGAAGAGGAGAGTCCACCAGCGTGGACCCTGAAATTTGAAGGATCTGGAGAGATTCTGTATGGAGGAATGGTCTCAGATCTCTTGCCATGTATTCTCCAACCTCATCAGGCATTATAAGAGAAGACTCAGAGCTGTTATCTTGGCAAAGAGATGAAGCACAAAGTATTGACTAAAAAGGTGCCAATAATAACACCCATATTTAACAAATATGTTTTTTTTATATACTGTATATATAAGCCTGTGTTGTGTTTTCAATTGTTTGATATCCATAAGAGAGGAATATGTTTGTGATTTAAAAAAAAAAAAAAAAAAAAAAAAAAAAAAAAAGATAAAAAGGTTAAACAATAAAGACAATTTTCACAGCCTTCTTTGCTCACATGTACCAAGGGTGCCAATATTAGTGGAGAGCGCTGTATTTTAGAGATGGCCATCAGGATCTAAAATCAGTTCAACTAAAGCATTCTATAAAAAAGTTATTAGATAAACTTTAACAACCCGATAAACAGTGCATTTTGCACATCACTGCTTCAGTGGGCCTCGCATTCCCAAGACCCTACATCACTTTGGATATATTTCCTTTCTCAAACAAATCAACTAGCTCTGACCCTCGGGAGGTAATTCATCTTGCATGCTATCTCATCCTTGTTTGTATTTTCTTTTAATACCTTTAGTCACAGCAATGGAGTCTGGATCATGCTATTAAAGTATGGTTCAAGCGGTGGTCTGGAGGAATGGCGACGTGTTTGTAATGATGTGCCAAACTGCGTCTGGCTGCTAATGTATTTCATGCTTGTTTTAGATCATGGAATGGTTCTCACAAAGGTGCATTGTGATGTGTTTTTTTTTTTTTATTACTGATGTATTAAGTCTAAACATAGACCATACGAGGAGGGGGGCGATAGCTGACATATGTTTCTTTCGTCTGTCTCTTACTCCCTCTCCGGTGAGCTCTGCTCGGCTATTAATGTAGCTGGGGAGTGCCTGTGTAAACATTCGTGTTTCTCTCTCTGTTTCGCATAATAGTTACCCATATCGTCTTTCTCCTGACCTCGCTATCTGAAACCAATTATAGCATATCCATTTGGCCAAAACTTATTTTCATAAGGATCCTGAGCTGGGTGCTTGTGTCCTAGTGTGTGTGTGTGTGTGAGTGTGTGTTGGTGCACAAAATATGTTTCTTTTTCTCTTGGTCCTCAGAGATGGATATCAACATCAAATATGTTCCTGAGTGCCTTGTTATTTATGTTCGAGCTGGGGATCTTGAGCTCCTAGCTCTGAGGAATGCAGCACATTGTGCTGTTTATACAATGTGTGCATTAATGGATGGGAGCTGGCATTTCTTACACACAGCAACACATTCTGGGGGTTTGGGCTTTCAGCAAAGTTTTGATGGCTGGCATACTTTATGTATCATGCTTAAAGTTCAAGAGCAGCTGATGTGGCTTTGTGCAGGGTTCTATATTAACCCTAGCAGCTATTTTTTCCATCAAGGTAACCAACTTAAATAAAATTGCTTAACCATATACAATAAAAACCATAAAAGTGAATGAAAGCAATACTTTATCCAGTATTTATACTTTATACTAATAATCCAGAGTGGGTTCAAAGAAAATACTTAAATCAAAATACTGATTTCTAACAAGGTACCTGTATGGAAACTGCTCTGATGTGACCCAACATCACCCAGATTCACTAACCGCTGCAGTAATATATCACATTAGATGGAATAAAATATCACTGGTGATAACAGAACACATACAGTATTCAGTGACCACGCCAACCATTTCTCACTATAAATTAAACAGTTACAAATTGTATACCATTTTTGGCCATACTGGCTGTTATTGGAGCTGTTGCACAGGATTATGCAATAATACTGAGATTATGAGGTCAGAAGGCAGGATTATTTACATTTCAACATCCCCCTGTTGTCATGCTGGAAATAATTTTCTCTGTTTTGAATTTTTTGCACAGCAATAAAATGGTGTATTGATCTTCAGACAGCCAAAGCAAATGTGCTATTGATCAATGATTTGCATGTTCATGTTCTCCAAAATTGAACTTGACACGGGACATGATAGGACTTTACATTAAAATAAACACAGTTTTACTTGTGGAGTTTTGCTGACAAAAAAAAAAACCTAGCATGATTAGAAAGCTGTAGAAAGCTGATTGCTTTCTCGTGCACTCAGCTCTTTCTCTAAATAAAGTGTGGCACAATCCTGTACCTGTACCTTATTGAATAACTTTTTTGACTTTGTCCGTCTCCACCCAAGGGCAGCGAGTCTGTATTGATCCCGGCTCAGATAAACATTTTCCTTCTGCTAATTGTTGTGCTAAGCCCATTAGGCAGCAGATAAAGCTCCACAATCACAATCAACGCTTGGATGGGCGTGAAATCTTGCACAATTTACAATCTCAACCTCAAATCTAAACCAGTAATGACCTCAGACCTGGAGCAAGTTTGACTGTGGCTTCTAAGTCACTCATGCATCCAGGATCATCACGAGCACCATAACTAATCAATCAATTCAACATTAAAATGGAGAGACCAGTAAGGCATTATGAATCCATGGGGCAGTGATATTTCCAGGCTTGAGAAAAAGCTAGAAATTTGCAATTTGTTAGGCACAAAGACATGCTTTTTTGTTATTTGTTTGGCACTTGTAGACAGTGGGTCCACATGCTTCAGGCTGAAGTGGAGGGGATGTAAAGTACACCAGCAGTCTCTGCCACACCAGTGTCCCCTGAAGCATAAGGCCACATCAGCACGCTACATCATGTGCATGTGTCTGAGGAGACAGATCGATGCTGTTAGGACCTAGCGCCACTCTGTTGTGTTTGTTTACCGGGGGCTCCGAGAGCCTGGCTCCTCAGAGCCACAGCCAGACAGACAGTGGCATCTCCTCGCTCTCTCTTTTCATAATTGATCAGGGGGATGGCTGCCTTCCCAGAGGGTTAAGATGTGGCAACTTTTTTCTCCCCTCCTCTCCCGCTCGCCCCCCTATTCCCCTTCTCTTTCCCTTTCTCCCTCTCCCTGTTTGCTCAGCATCTCAATGCACTAGTTCAAACATTGTTCTCACCAGCTGGCAGAGCATTGCCATATGCACATCCTGTCAAGGCAGCTGTTGTCATGGATACAGGCAAGCACCAGAAAATAAAACAACCCCTTGAATGTGCAAGAAGTATTGTCACTCTTTATCTGAAGACGTTTTTTGTTTTTTTCCCACCTCACCCACTCCTCATCTCGGCTCTGTCTCCACTTGAAGAAACACCTGTGAACGTATTGTTTTGTTTATTTATTTATTCTCTATTTTTTTTCAGGATTCTGGGAGGTGTAGTTGTGATAAGAGTTGCCTCTCTACATGTGGCTGTAGATACACTTTTAGATATACATGGACAAAACATTGCATCATTTTGTAGCTTTCTTGCTATTGTCATCATTTTACTCTCAGAATGAAACAAGACCCCCCCCCCCCCCCCCCCCCGGTGTTTCTCTGCCTTTGCTTCGTGTCTAACATTGGGTAGCAGACCTCCCCTCTGAGATGGCACAGTAGGCAGCCAGTATGATTAGGCCTAGAAAGCCCATTTTCCCCTTCTGTGCTCATAAGCACAGCTAATGCACAGTGTAAAACCCCAGCTCCTTGTTAATTCACTCCTAAGGTAATCTGATGTTGATTTTGTCAACTTTAATTACAGCTTGTAGGAACACTTCACATTGCCTGCCTCTACTTCAAATTGATATTATGAATATGCAAATGGCCTGGTAATTTACAGAGAAGTGGGTATTTCAGTTGAGCACACACTAGACAGGTCAATTCTACTGACGCGCTCTGTGGTTTTTTCACCCACACTTCACGGGTGCTTTAGACAAACTGTATTTATTCTTCATCACGGCTTCATGGCTCATCATGAAAAATGTATAATATTTGCCCGATGTTTCAGGCTCCGTTTTAAAACCGAAAGCAGGTAGGACTTGTGGGATTGATATTGGATTATGCGCTTTTTGTTCCGTATAAGTGTGTGTGGAGAGGAAGAAAGACATAAAAATCTCATTTTGCCACTCTCTTCCTACTCTCTTCACAGGCCCTTCAAGCAGCAAGGCAATTACTGTTACAGCAACCAGGCAGTGGCCTGAAGTCTCCAAAGAACAACGACAAACAACGTCCACTGCAGGTGAGCAGCTCCTTGTTAATCTCTTAAGTCCATCCATAATACATGGTGCTCTGGAAAAGATTTCCTCTGTTCCACCAGTCTGTTTGATTTGGCAATGTAATTCTGGACTTGTCACTGAAATTCTAAACCTGTCAGGGCTTCCGTTCTGTGGGGAAATGCTCACTCACACACACACGCACACACAAAGAGACAAACAGACACCCTCACACACACACACACACACACTCACACTCACACACATACACACCCAACCTACGTTTCTATAGTGAACTTTCTGCTTCTGTCAGGCTTTGTGAGATGGAGGATTTCACCTCAGGCATGTCCTACTATGTAAGTATAGGAATGAGTGGAGAAAGTAGTCAATAAAATTTACTCACAAGCAAAGAATGAATAATACTGTTCATTCTGTTATTATGCATGTCACAGACACAGTGTGTTATTTGCAGTTGGGCATGATTACATTAATATGCATGCTTTCCGGGATAACCCGTCCCTTAGATAAACCGACAGACCATTTACTTGCAATAAAAAATATGAATGACAGCCGGCTGCAGACTTTCCTATAATGTAGTGTATTCTAACTAGCTGCCATTTGAACTCCTCCAAGATAATTTGCCATATTGATTCCAGTTGCGCTCTATTTCTGTTGTCAGTGATTTGGTAAAGGTCATGCAAGCATTGTGCGCAGTGCAGTCCCTCCCACCAGAGCTGTTTATTTCATCGCTGTCAGAGAACATATTAGACCATTTCTCTCACATCACCACGATACAAATGCAGCCTTCATTTCCTGCTTAACATTATGTAAGCACTTGACATCTGCTGGGCTCTGTATTTTTAGGTTCAAACAGGAGTGTGAGAGTGTGTGCTCTCTCTGATGCTAATAAGTGCTATCAGGGATTAGTGGTTTACCTCATTAGTACTCTGTACATTTAATTAAATAAAGTGGGGGGGGGGGTTGCAGTTGACTCTCATTGTTAATATTTTCACCAAGTCTAACAATGTCAACACCTTCAACTGGAGTCACACCCCTTTCTGTCTAATTATGTGGTGGCAGAAGATAAGCTTCGCAATGGGGTGCCATGATGACTCTCACTGGAATCAGTCAAATCAGTTGTATTCTGAATGTTAATACACTCAGACTTATCAGTACAAATATGCATTTTGCATTAGAGAATTCATAACTTGGTGTATTTTTCCCCCCAGAGCACAGACATTAGTTGTAAAACAAAAGTCTAGCAGGTATTGAATATGCTCAGCCTATTGAATTTCCCCAGCTCTGTGTATACTTAGAGAATGGATTCCAGGCACACTGTGTGACTGCAAATTACCACTCGTACAGCACAGTACTTAGATGAGGCAGAGTGATATTGGCTGACGAAAGTCTATGACAACTGTTGGGCCAGGACAGAGGCTCTGACTCTAATAACACCAGCGGATAGTAAATATTGAATATTTACATTTGCTTATTCCTTCCTTGCCTCATGCTAGCCATATGAATCAATATGAATCGGGTGCATGTCTACAGTCTGTATTTAATCAGTGCTGTTGGGCCAGTCTTTATTAACACCTTCTAATGACCAAAACATAACGAAAGGTAAAAAATTTGAAATTCAAATCTGGTCTCCATATCAGTTTTTATGTTCCTTTCATTGTTTTCAGCTCACTGAACATTACCTGTTTTAGACAGTAACGTTGTAAAATACTCATGTGTGAGCCACCACTTGCTCAGCAGCATGTCAGTAAACGGCTTGAACAGCCCCTCATTAAGTAAGCAAAAGCCTGTGTACACGCGACACTGACAAATCCCACCGCTTTCTTCTCAGGAGGAAGGGAAACCATCCATACATCACGTCATATAAATTATTTACCATGTTAGCATCTAAGTGCTGCAGCTTGCAGTTTTAATTACTCGTATTAGTGTCTAAAGGCTCTTTGACTAATTCTATCCGCTCCTGCATCTGAGGCTGTTGACGTGCACACAAGCTGCTTTTCCACATTTGCGTAATGTGACAGGTCTATTATTACCCAGTAAGCCCACGGGAGCACTCAATAAACACCTATTTCTCTCCCGTAAATCCCTGTGCCGTTGCCACACTGCTTACAAGGATTTCCCAAGGCACACAACACCCCTCTCGCATCTCCGCAGCTCTCACACCGCATGGCAATATCTCCTCCGCATTTTATACACTGACATTTAAAACACAAATAAAGGAGTGGCGAGGATGAAAGGGAAGACGGATTACAGGGAGCCCGCATGCCTGAGAATTGTCCCCTTTCCTTCCCTCCAGATCAACTCAGTCAGTCTGCATATGTCTAATCTGCATGTAGGTTTGTTTGTTTGCCGCTTCTTCCTGGATACACGTAGGCCATTTAATCGTCGCATCTTGGTGGGCAGAATGGGCATTTAACAGAGCAGGAGCATCTGCCAGAACCTGAATCTGACATATGTAAGGTACGCTGAATATGAATGGCAAGGAGTCACAGACTGAGCAAACACTCGCATCGCACGCCATGCCAATGCGTGTATGTGTTGGGGGTGTGTGATGGAGCATATCCTCCTGGATGTCAGAATGGCGAATGTATGTAGAGGGAGAGCTAACCCTTGGCCTGTGGTCACAGCAGGGCTTTTGAGTGCTACCCAGGCTGCTATGCGGACATTAACGAGGTGGAGGCTTACAATGAGAGAGCAAACAGACATGCCTCTAACAGCCTCAAACCAGCAATGGTTCATGATGAAAGGAACCACCTCTGGACATGCTGACCTTTGGTTAACTCTGGGTCTGAAGTCTATAACCAAATGCAACTTTTCAAAAACTACTCTGTTTGCTTGCTCTCGGCTTTCTGCCTGGCTTCCTTCCTCTGCATTGGCCTAGATGGGGGCTGAGAGAGCTGGCACAGTTTTCTGGATGAGAGGAGAGCCCAGGATTTTGAGATATCCCACCCAATCATGCTGTGAGCACTGGGCCATCTTCAGGGTGTCGCCATTTTAAAGGTCACCGCCGCACACATCTCATCAAAGCACCGCATTCCTGTGCCATGTTCATCTACTTAGCCCTCCATCTGGAACCATGCGAAAAGCCAGCTGAATTTATACAGAGACATATGCTCCCACATTAACATTTATTATTAAATCCACTTCCCCTGGTGGGACCACAAGGAGAAATGTAGAAACAGTTCTTTTTATGGAAAGAAAAGACATGCATGAGGACCTTTGGAGGGTTACAAGTATGTGTGCATATTTCTCGTGGACACCAGCTGTTATTGCTTTTATAACTAGAAAACAAGTTTTTTTTTTTCTTACCGGGATAAATTGCAAAGGACAGCGTGAAGAGTTTGTCATTGTGATGCAAAAGAAGTTGGAGTATAACCCTACGGCTAGATGTAGGGAGAGGTAGAAAAAAAAGTGTGCCACAGTGCACACGCTTTGATGTAGTAGCAACAAATTTACCTTCTGACAGAAGATTCATGGGAGCAATAAACGAGTTCTAGCAGCCTTTACACATGCAATCTGATTACTCTGGCCAGGGTGTTAATTGGATCCTAACTGGCAGATCTGATATGTGTAGCCTGGTGAAGAGAAGTCTTTCCAAATGATGAACAGAAATTCGCCTAGCTGCTTGAAGCTCATGTAATTTACTTCATGTCATTTGATGAGGTGTTGGATTCGATGGACTACCTATTACCTGTGACATAAGAGAGAGAGAGAGAGAGAGAGAGAGAGAGAGAGAGAGAGAGAGAAGATTTCCAAACGATTTTAGAGAGCAGAGAAATAGATTTCTTCACGAAATGCTACACAGTACACCTCTTTAATTGTGGTTGTGTAGACATGAATTTTCAAAACTCAAAATGTAATGTCCAAAAAAAAAAAAATCTTATAAGAACTCAGAAGCATGCTCAGGCATTGCTTCATCTTCCATGGCTCAAGATCAAGAGCACTTGTTCAGCTGGCTGGGGTTCATTCATATTTGAAAGGTCTTCCTTCAGTTCTTTATCTCTGCCTTCTTCCAAGGTTTTTAAGACTCATTACAGTTTCCTGGAAAGCACCGACAGGCTCAGTACAGAAGCTTCCATCTGTAGTCCACATCTGTACTGATACTTGTATTGATGGAAATGAACGCATGATTATCTACATGGAGATAAATCTGCGTGGAGGGTCTATTGTATCACCATTACCCCTCTGGTGTTTCTAACAGAGCGCTACATCCACGTTTTCATCGCTTTAAATGCATTACTTCCCATCTGTGTTGCTGAACTGCAAAATAAATTGATTTGGGAAATCATTCCTGTAATCTACTTAACTCTGGTACTTGGGTTCACTCGCATTGATCCCCTAATCCAAACTCTCTCTCTCTCTCTCTCTCTCTCTCTCTCTCTCTCTCTCGCTCTCTCTCGCTCTCTCTCGCACTCTCTCTCGCTCTCTCTCGCACTCTCTCTCGCTCTCTCTCACTCTCTCTCTCGCTCTCTCTCTCTCTTTCTCTCTCTCTCTCTGTGTGAATCTTCGTAAAGGTATGTGAATGGGTGGCTATTCATGTTGGCCACTGCCCCCAGCTTGTTTACTAGCAATGGCTAATAAGAAAAGCTGGAGTAAAGTAGCAGTATCAGGCCTGCAGAAGTTATTTAGGGGAGGTCCGGACTTTAAGACCTCACGCCCCAGGAGTCTGCGAATGAGTTGAACTGTAGTGAGATAGAGACTGTGGAATCACACTCTCCCTCTTCTACTGTATCTCTGCCCTCATGCTCTGATCAAACTGAGCTTTACACCTTAATTAACACACCACGTCTCACTGCCAAGCAGCTGAAGTAATTACCACCACCTGCCCCTCCATTTCTCATTTTGTTTATCTTAACAGTATCTTAAGTGAGCGCTGCCATCGTTCCAACCTTTGAAGTGGCCACATTATTCACCCTATTCAGCAGCCACCCTTCCTTTTTCCACACAACTAATGTGGGCCTTCCTTTACTTAGCCTATCAGCGGTGCAGCAATGGTGTATTGAATTGGCTCCTGCTAACTGTTTCTGCTCTAGCCCTGCCTGTGTATCTGGGCTGGTGATAATCGAAACACAGCACTCCAGGTTGTTGTAATGGGGATAAACAAGCAGTGCTAATAGCACTTTGTCAGACTAGCAGTAGGGAAGTGAACAGTGCTTTGGAATGTGTAAAGCACTTCCCGGCTCTTAATAAGAGGCTCTAGGATTGTGCCTTATTCTCACATGTATAGAGAATGAACACTTTACGCAGATAAATCATTTATCTCACTTTTTATGTTATTTATTGTTTTATCAGGTAATATAATATAGGCCATCTTCATAATTTTTTATCATATTTGTCAATAGCAGTTTAGAAATGCTGCAAATCCAATTAGAAAGTAAAGCAGACCTGCATTGTGATCCTGGGCGTTTATTACTTTCCCAATAAAAACACACTGTAATCAGTGTTCTCAGTTAATGTTTCAAGTGGGACTGATTTTAGATGATACTTTAAGAAACCCATTTGGTCACGAGTGTGTGTGGTAATAGATTTTTGCCCGTGCCATTGTGGCTGTGTTTTTGGTGTGGCATCCATGCAAGAGCACTGCCTATTGTGTGCGCATGTTTACCGCTCGACCCCTCCTGTAAATGCTCATTAATTTTGTCCCTTCTCTGCAAAATCATTTTCCAGGAGAGGCAATTCAGCCTCTGTTCCTTTCAATTCACCCGACTTGTCAATCATCCCCCGGTGCAGTATCCAGCAGAATGGAGGTGTTATATTCCACCAATTATCATGTCATATACTCGAAAATGTAAATGAACGTGTGTGTAAAATTAAATTTATGGGTTGTCAGTGAAGAATAAGAACCAGGAGAGCAATTACTTATCTGCTTTCATCTTTCAAGCTCTGATACGTCAGGCAGAAAAGCACGCCGTTAAATGCAGGAATTAGCATTGTGCAGGGCTCCCAGTGAATGGGTCGGGGCCTTCCACTTTGCCTTTTTCCTCTCGCCTCTTTTTGTTTGGAAGAGCGATGAAATGAAGATGATTATCATCCATCTCTCCACTAAAAAGCTAATGAAAGCCTGAAAGGCGCTTCCTGACTTCATTTGTTTGCTGTTTTCTCTCTCTTTCCCTTTGTGAGGGTGGGCTTCTTGCTCAGTGCCTCTGAAATGATTAGGAATCACGTTTTCCACTCACTGCCTGTTTTACTGCACGCAGTCGGACTGGATAAATAGATAAATAAACTAATACCTCATTGTTGTGAAATTTACATGTTTATTGCATTCAGTGGACTGTAGAAGCACTGAGGGTTCTTTTGTTGTTCACCAAAAGCTCATTTAAATAGACAAATAATGAGTGTAATGAGAACATCTCTTGCGCTTCTATGCTTTGGTCTTTCTATTGTCATTTAGTCCGACGTAGAACCCCAGTTGAACCTGGGGGTAATTTCACATCACAAATGTGTCTTAAGGTTTAATAACATTGAAGGTGTAAGCATACATTTGCATAATTACAAGCAGCTGTTTAATTTGTTACTTTGTTGCTTTATTCATTGTTTTATTTTTTTACTTAATTTTTTCCCCTTCCTTTCCTATCACTTTCACATCCCCCCAAGAGTGTTGGAGCGAGTGATATTGTGTGGTGTATTTGTG
>JAFFST010049073.1:34917-50289 GCA_022414735.1 Noturus placidus | reverse complement strand
GGTTTGCATGAGTGTGTGTATGTGTTCCAACTCCTCCATGGCAGAGCTTGTTGAGTTTTGGGGCCAGTCTAATGAAGAATGGTGCTTGGATTTGTTTGAATATGAATATGAATGTGGAGTGAGGATAGAGTGTGACCTTCATCTCTGCGACTCAGTTCATCAGGATTAGTCAAGCTGGGCGATCAGGAGCACTAATGCATAATGACTTCTAAAATGAAAAATGTGTAGTGACCATGCAAATGTCTCTGCTAATCAAAGAAGGGAACCTGAGCCAGGGCAAGCGAGGAGAGCAAAACAAGGACGTGTCAAGGCCCTGAGAGCTCGGATGTATGGAAAGCAATCAAGCAGCTTGATTAGCCGTCGTGAGGAGCACCCGTGTCTCTACAGCCGTCGGTGCACCATGCCCCATGCTCACACCCCATTGTCCACCGTTCATTCCTCCTACTGTCCAGCTCTGACACACACTATGTTTTAAACTGAAATAAGGAAACCTTGAACATTATACTATAAATACACACTGCTAATAATAAAGCAAGCATGACGTTAAACTTTACATTGTAGAGTAAGCTCTTCTGCAGTAAGTATTGTTCGCATTGCTTTTGTTCGTATTCCCCTGTTAATATTTGTGCAGAATTATACATAAAAATGGAGGCTCAGCTTGCTCTATTGATTTGAAAGCATTATTGTCTAATAATAATCAATATATTTTTTTAAATTATGTTTTCCACACAGCTAATTTTTAAGTAATTCAAATACATGATAAAAAAACAGTGTCTGAAAGAAGAATTATACATCTGGATGCTTGAAACTTGAAAGATTTTCAAAGTAACTGGTAATTCAACTCATTTTCTTCCTGTGTTTCCAAACTTCCCATGTTGTTTCTCATTTGCAGATTTTTTTGCCTTCATTTTTTATTTAGTTAATGGTGCCAACCTGTACATTTATTGACCATGTGACTGTAATGGCAGGTTATATATTAGAAGGAGTTGTGGTTTGGTTTAGACAGTGTGATTCATTTACACCTCCACTAAAGTGCCTAAATGCATCTCAGATCTCCGATCAGTGGACTGACCCATTAATCCTAAACCTGTGTCTTGGGTGCATTTATGCTTTTATTTTCATGTGATTAATCCTTATTCATATATAATCCAAAATGCCTGAAAGGCTAGAAATGCATGTGCATTTCTCAGTTGGGGAAAAAATAAAAGATTACAGTGCTTCAGTCTCACGTATACATCAGTGATCAGAAAAAGAGATAGCACTGATCTCTCACTTTTTCTGTCATTGTGAAGGTGCCAGTGTCAGTGGCCATGATGAGTCCACAGGTCATCACTCCCCAACAGATGCAGCAGATCCTTCAGCAGCAGGTCCTCTCGCCTCAGCAGCTCCAGGCGCTTCTACAGCAACAGCAGGCAGTCATGCTGCAGCAGGTACACAGCTGCACTCTCTCACACAGACACACACACACACACACACACACACACACACACACACACACACACACACAACAACAACAACAACATCAAATAAGAACTACTTAGATCTTAGAAGACTAGTCAAGTTATCAAATTAGTAAGCACTTAATCAGTAAAATTTGTAAAGTACTACTTGAAAGGGCTATTTTGTATTTTTAAACTTTTTCAAAAACAGCTCTATAGCTTTATTTACCATACAAATGTGAATGCATGGTTTACCTCATTTGCTTGTCAACCTCACAGGGCTCATACTGAGCACAGGACAGTCAGTATAATCAGAATAGGATAGTCAGAATAATCAGTTATGTCAAATCATATTTTATTGGGTGTACTGTGTACTAAATGACTTCTAGAAGGCAGTCGTGTTGTATGCTATGTAGTGAGCATATGTAGTGAATAAGAAGCCATTCTGCCTAACTGCTTAAATCTTACAGATAACTCGGGTAGTGTGCAATTTGTGCGTAAAGTTTCAGATGTATATTTCTGCAACTCGGCTTTTGACTGCCCGTTTATGCAATATTAACAGGCACACTAGCACTCCTACTAATGTTCACTCAGTGAGCCAGTGTAAAATTATAGGCTCTTTAATATTCAAATGCATTCGAATAGTAAATGAATTAAATTGGCTGCCAAGGTTTTGCCACTTTGTCTAAAATGGGAAATGTTGGTTTTCTGTTATTAAATTGGAGCTGTTCAGCAACGCTAAGTAATTCTTTGCACGTGTCAAGACTATTTATTTTAAATATCGAGTAATCAATTTATTGTGCTCAGCTACAAAATTACCCCCAAAAAAGCATCACTAATATTTGGGCACATGAATATGTTCACTAGAATCTTTTAAAAAAATACATATGGACAGTATTTCATAAAAGATCATATTACAGTGCTTCAGTATATTTTCATGATACACATGTAATGTAGTTCACATAATATGTAGTGCTTTTTTTTCTGAGGAAGTGGCAAAAAAAAGATTCAATATTTAATTAAAAAAAAAAACCAGGAAAGGAAAAAATTTTAATAATTGACACAATCCTTAACTTCTATCACTCGCTTGTTACTACAAATAGCACTGAGTTGCTCCTGCAATACTCTCAAACAATTATACTTAGGGCGGCTGTGGCTCAGTCGGTAGAGCGGGTTGTCCACTAATCCAGTAATCGTGGGGTTGGTGGTTCGAATCCCGGCCCGGGTGGTCCCATGCCGAAGTGTCCTTGGGCAAGACACTGAACCCTAAGTTGCCCCCAATGGCAAGCTAGCACCTTGCATGCAGCTCTGCTACCATTGGTGTGTGAGTGTGTCTCATTTGTAAGTCGCTTTGGATAAAAGCGTCTGCTAAATGAATAAATGTAAATGTAAATACTGAGACATTATGATATTGTCAAATTTCCTAAACCGATATCAACCTTCCATAGGTATAGATATATGTAAGTGTACGTGCCCTTCCTCCAATGCTTCCTATTCTTGACATTAGATGAGGGAAACCATAATGGACAGGCGTATAATTAGGTGTTTTCAGTAGGGACATCTTTCAAGGACTGATGCAGTAAAGACATAAGTGAGGCTGACAGGAGAGAGTTCAGCGTGCCCTGGCTTCACTCACCAGTGAAGAACTATGTAGAACTTGACACTTAAATTTAAACCTCTTTTAAAATTCTCCTCGTAATGCCGGAAAGACCTAGCTTCTTTAGCATTGCTCGTAAGAAAATCTTCATTAACAGCCCTGAGTGACTTGCTGCCGTTTCATCTGAAAGAGATGCGGGCCACATTGAACAAAGTTGCTCTTCATGGCGCTGAGAAGAAGTGTGTTAAAGGCATTAATTCACAGTGATGAATCTGCTCCTCGGAGTGCTCCTCAGTGTTTCACTGCCTGTCAGAGCATCAGAGCAAAAATATAAAGTGCAAGTGATTAATCGTTCCTGCTGGAATGTCATACAGGAGCATTTAATGCCCAGATGGAGGAGAGCTGGAGTATTCGATCAGGGTTTTTATGCGGGACGAGCTGTGGATTTGTTTATTCACTTGTATTTCAGATGTCCGGTAAAAAGTTTTATGTTTGTGGTAATAAAAATCTAAAGCCCCCAAAAGATTATTTCAAACTGCACTGTCGGTTCAGTTGGATGTGCACTGATTAGACTGCAATCCTAGCCTCTGTTATTAGTGCTGACTTTTTATAGCTCAGAGGACCCACAGGAGTGTTTTACTGAGTTTGTGACTGGTTGTCCACAGCAACACTTGCAGGAGTTCTACAAGAAGCAGCAGGAGCAGCTTCATCTCCAGCTTTTGCAGCAACAGCACCCCAGCAAACAGGCAAAAGAGGTACAGCATAGTGACATACACTTAAACCACACACACACACACACACGCACGACAGCAGAAAGTTGCACTACATTCAGTCTCAGCATTAAAGCTGGTTCTGCTGACTCTGTGCAAAACATTGGGAGGAGTCTTGCTTTTACATTAAAGGAAACTTCTAATGGCTTCTAGGAGAGCTCAGTGCTGACAGTGTAGTATGGCAGACAGACAGACGCAGGCTTTGGCAGGTGTCAGGCTGCTAGTGGATGCAAACCGAGAGCACTGTTAAAGGCCTAGTGTAGCACGCAGGATGGGACAGAGGTACACAAGCTCCGCTGATTAATGAAGCGACGGTGCGGGTCTGGGCCGAAGAGCTATAAAGTTTGTCCAGAACACGCTTATAAATCACTCTGACAGTCAGTCTACAGACAGAGAGATAGAACGGCGGAGAGAGAGACACACGGGGCGACAGGCATCAAAAACAAAACATAGCATGTGGGGGGCCCAAATCCAAACAGAGTGTGTTGAAGCGTTTAAATTGATCAGGTATATGGCAAATCCCACAAACACACACACACACACTGTCTCTTCATCTCTTTCTTCCCGTGTCCCATTATGCAGAGCCGAGAGGAAGCAGGCATGACCTCCCGAAGGCTTTGTTTCTGTTTGGATTTGTGAATAGAATTTCTTCAGACCTCCACCATCAAATATGGAATAGAAATTGCTCCCTTATTTCTCCCGAGACACAGAGGCCAATCCACACGGTTCGCTCCATTATGCAGCCTGTTTTCCAGTGAGCGCATCACAAGTTTTGCCTTCTCTATAACCCACCCCCACCCTAAACTAAATCAGAAAGGTCTTCCACAGCAGAGAACGTGTCTGAGGCTGAAGTGTGATGTGTTGAAGAGCTCCTCCGGGGCCTGCTCTACTATGCTCACTCTTGTAATTCAGGCAAAAATGGGAAGTTTTCTACCTCTAACTTGAGTACCAGGTTGTAATGTATTCTGACAAGAGAAGAAAGTAAGTGCTGAAGTCTTCAGAGTGTCTGTAGAAGCCCTTTGCTAGAGATCCGAGTTGACTAATAGACCTCTGGAGACCTTGCGCAGAGTCCACTGAGAACCAAAGCTCAGGCATTTTTAAAACTGCCGCCTACAACCTGGTAATGAATTCAGTTCATATGGCATATAAACACTACAGAATGGTAGACTTTGACAGATACAAGACTTCAGTACAGACACAATACAGAAACAACAGTCACAGGATACGCAGTTTAAAAATACACGTAAGCTTTTCAGTCTCAGTTACGTGCTTCTTCAAGTTGATGCCTTTTTGTTTATAAAAGAAAACACTGGTGTATTTCAGCCTAATTTCTGCCTAACCTATCTGTAGCATAAGGACAATTACCACGGTGAAGAATTACTACAGTACATGTTTCCCTGTATTAATACATGGAAACCTCATTTATTGAATCTCCTTTATAATGGAAGCCTGAACACAGTTGTTGGATTCCATCAAAAACATGTTTATGTATCAAAAACATGTATAACACTTTCTTCAGTTAAACATGTATACATTAATTCATGTATCTTCACTACCTACATTATCCTGGTCAAAGTTGCCCTAGATCCAGAGCCAATCTCTGGAACACTGGGTACAAGCAGGGAATGCAATGCTAACTCCCTGTCAAACATACAGCATTTGCTAATTCCAAGATCGGAAGAATTTGCGATTATACGTTAGTCATAAAAATAAAAAACACAGAAGGGCCTCAGATTTTGTCTGAACATGCGTCATTACCATTAGACCTGAACAACTACTGTGTATGACCAGGGTTTGAAAGTTAGGAAAAACTGCATAGCAACAGCTTTGATAATAGTTTCTCTCATATCGGAGTTATTCTAAGACAGTCATAGCTTTGAATTTGCATTTGTTGACAGAATTCAGCAACCGCCCTTAGGCTGCCATTATAACTGTGTATCGAACAAACATGTTTACTGCGCTTTTCTCAGTACAGGGAAACATCAAAATTCTTGTAATCGCCCATACTCTATTGATTTACTGAATATAAATTAAGCTAAAAAATGTTGGTGTGTTCCTTTAATCACGATAGTATTATTGAAACAACAATAATGTGGCTATGCTTTGCTCCAAAGACGCTGCCCTGTTTTTATGATGTTGCTTGTTGTTGTTGTGGATGTTGTTGTTTTGCTCTGCCTTATATAAGAAGCACTAAACTGGCAGTAAACAAGGCAGAGGGAGGGGAAGCTGGGGGCTGGCTGTTCTCTCTCTCTCTCTCTGTTTGTCTGTCTGTTTCTCTATCTCTCTGTTTGTCTGTCTATCTGTCTGTCTCACTCCCATTCTCTCTCTCTCTCTCTCTCTCTCTCTCTCTCTCTCTCTCTCTCTCTCTCTCTCCTCCCTGCAGCCTCATAAGCACTAATAGACCATTTGAAATGCAAGATAATTAACTATCAGCAAAGGAGGGGGGGGATTTACCCCTTGCCCCGCCCTCACTCATACCATACACTCCTCAATCCTCCTAGCACCCTGGAGAGAGGGAGAGAGAGAGAAAGAGAGAGAGCATGAGAAGGAGGGAGATAGAGGGATGAAAAGAAGCGAAAGAACAGTAGCGTCATATGTATGTTGAGCTCCCACTTGCTGGTTAATGTGTGTGATTTGTGTGTATGTCTGTGTGTGTATGTCTATGTGTGTGTGTGTGCTCTGTGTATCACACGCTCACTATAGCAACAGCAGCAGCAGCAGCATCAGCAGCAGTTAGCAGCTCAGCAGCTGGTCTTTCAGCAGCAGCTCCTGCAGATGCAGCAGCTCCAGCAGCAGCAACACTTGCTCAGCATGCAGCGGCAGGGCCTGCTTTCTCTGCCCCCAGGCCCAGGACAGAGTGCCCTCCCTGCGCAGACTCTCCCGCCAGGTAAATCCCGTCACCATCACGTGACTCGCACTCACATGCTCTGTCTGTGCACGGCTCTCTCTTCTGCTCTCGCTCCCTGTTTATCTCTCCTCTTCCTTGTTGATCTCTTGCTATCTGCCTGTCGCCCTTCTCTCACCTCTTTTCTTCTGTCTGTATTTCTCATCGTCTCTGTTTTCTTTTTCAGTGCTGGTGCCTGTGTTTGTATGCTTGTTGTTCTCTCTCTCTCTCCCTCTCTCTCTCTCTCTCCCTCTCTCTCTCTCTCTCTCTCTCTCTCGCTCGCCCCTCCTCCCTCGCTGCTGGTGGTGTTGTTATTGTTGTTGTTGTTTACTGCGAGCCAGGAAAATGAAGAGCTGCCATTTGCTTTGGCTGGAACGCGCACCCGGTGCCGCATTAGAAGATAACAACAGTGGCAAGCGTGTCTTAAGTGCAGACTGGTTGGAACGTTGTGGCGTAGGACTGTTGTTGTGTCAGCTGAGGGATTACATGATGATATGACTTTGCAGACAGGAGCTTGTTTGAGAGGCTATAATCGTTTCTAGATGAGTGCCACACTGCTGACAGTCGAGCACTTTCGGATTCTGCATTCAGAGCAAAGAGATGAAGGTGCAAGCGGATCTATTTCCTGTCTACCTACAAATGCTTAAAAGACACAGTGGAGATTTGGAAAGTATGGATGAGGAGCGTGAGACTCAGAAGGACAGCACAGGTGCCCCTTTTCTAATATTCTGCTTATGTCAGTCTTGCTTCTGCCTGTTTTTTTCTTCTGACAGATAGGGCTAGAAAGTGATAGAGGGGACTAATTGAAGAGTACAAGGTTGAACAACACCATCAAACCAAAGCGCAATCTTTCTAACAGATTTAATAATGTAAATGAAAGATGAACAGGATGTTCATGTGTGTATGCCAGTTGGGTAGGTCAATAATTAGCATGTTTTGTGATCTAACCTTAACAGTTAACTAGCTGTTAGATATAACAAAGACAGCAGGAAAGCTAATACAGAGACATCATGTCTACAGCAAATATGATAACAGGCATTTTTTTAAAACGTATGTTCTTTAGCATTTTTTTTAACCTGTCTGCAAGACATACTTTATCTTGGCTTATAACCAAGATGTTTCGCTTATATCTATCTTGTCTCTGGCTGTCTATAATGAGAAGGTAGATGTTGAACATGTTTAAGTGCAGTAAGGCCAGACTGCATTTAAGCCTCCATTACAGGTTTAAATATTGGTCTGGATACTTTACATACTTTATAGCTTTCCATTTCCTGATTCATCCCAACCTCAATCTACACATGTGGTATTACCTAGCATATCTCTACCAGTCTGTTTGTTGTTAGGAAGTAGTAGTATGTGGTCAAATACACTTGACTGACCTTGATTGTTTGTGTGTGTGTGTGTGTGTGTGTGTTTGTTTGTGTGTGTGTATGTGTTACAGCAGGCCTGAGCCCTGCCGAGCTCCAGCAGTTGTGGAAAGACGTGACCAGCGGTCACACCATGGAGGATAACGGCATGAAACACAGCGGCCTGGACCTCAGCACCACCAACTCCTCCTCCACTACCTCCTCCACCACCTCCAAAGCTTCTCCGCCAATCGCCCATCACCCCATTTCCAACGGCCAGTCTCCAGCCGTCAACACCCGCAGAGAGAGGTACCTTCACACATACACACAAGAACACACACACATGCACAGACGAATGCACGTAGGGATGGATGATGTGGTGAAATTCTCGTATCAAATTGTGGGTATCATCACTTCCAAACACTGTAATGTTATGTTAAACCTACTTTTATCAGTTGCACTCTTTTCCCCTTATTCCTTGTAAAGTAGTTGATTTTTGGGATTATTTTGGGGTAGTGCATGTTGTGTCATTTCTATTTTGCTAGTGTATTCTGTGTGTAGCAAACTAAGTATCATACTGTATATTGTGAAAACAACTTCAATGATATTTGGGCATATTGCCTACTGCATAATCATACATGCTGTCAAGCCTACACACATTTATATTTTCTTACATCTTCCTTCTGGGCATACATGCCTAAATAGAGCATCTAATGCATGTATAAACGCAACACATGCACCCAAACACAAGCCACAGGCGCCTGTTAAAACTCCTTTTCATGTAAGAAAAAAGTGCTGTCATATTTGTCCCCATTTAGAACTAGAGAAAGAAATATTCATTCTTAAAGGAAGAGCATGCTATTATCTTGTTTATTTGCTCATCAATACTTTATTAATGTGTGCACAGTAATAGTCAAAGCCAGTCAAAAGCTCCCTGCAGACAAAGGGACTGTATGTTGTTGTACAGACTGTTATCAAATTCTATCAAAAGCAAGGAGGTGCATCTCGCAGGAGCACGCAACAAACAAACCTCACTGTACATGAAGCATTTAGTGCCTGCTTTCTCTTTTGGAATTATCTCGGCAGCTCAGGCTGTCATGTAAACAGAATACTAGATGCAAGTGTGACATTTCCTTGCTGTTTATCCATGTGATGGTCCTTTTGTTTGCTGCTCTGCTGGTGTGAAACAGCGTTTTGCATTTCTGTCTACCTGCTCCATACATTATTCAGGCTCCTGCTGCCACACGAGACATGCTGAGCCCCAGCCGTCGACTACACTGTTAGCGCAGGTGTTGTGTAATTAGGTTAAAGTAGATAGCATCTGAGCAGCTACTTAAGCCCTGCTCGGAAAAAAATATATATCTTTAGAAGCCTTCGCTCAGAATATGGAAAAATAAGATAAAGCACGAAGGAGTGAGACAATGCTTAAATTAATCAATTAATTAACAAAAAACAGAAAACAGAACGTCTTGGTGCCCAAGGCCTCACAATAATGATAGAGCGTGGAGATTTGTCAAAAATAGGATGCTGATAGAGCTGAGTGTAAAACAGCCAGTGAGGTCTTTCGAACATGCTCACACACACAAACACACACACACACACACACGCATGGACCTGTTGAGCCCCTTGTGTGCTATGTTTATTCCTCAGCCCTAACACATCTGAGGTGAATTTGTAACTTAAACCTTAAATGTACCACTTATGCTATTAATTAATCTCCTGACGTGATTATAGCATGGTGTCTGTTTTTTCATTCCAACAAAGTGTTAATAGGCTCATAAATTGCTATAACCTAAATGCACTTATCGATACCAAGAATACAAAGGAAATTATTTTTGGTCTCCCTTCTAATTCTTATCCACATTTATTTGTAATTATACCACAACATTGTTGTATTCTCGAATCTGATTGGTCAGAAGGCATTAATTTATAATTCATTCATTCATTCATTCATTCATTCATTCATTCATTTATAACCACAGCTTAGACAGTAGTCAAATTCAAATCACAGGTTTGGACAAGAGCTATGAGGAAATACGAAAGGAAATATCTGAGAACAAAGTGTCACACGGTATCGTTGTCATTTTCTGCTGTTTTTCCCACCTATATTTCACACCTAGTCCTAAGATGTAAATTACAGTATAATAATCAATAAATAGACAGTAGCACCATGAAGAGGTTGAATGCTTGATTTCCTAGCTTTTCTGAGCAGGCAGCAGCATTTGAGCCTTTTCTCCAATTAGTTCTCCTCCCCCTTCTGCCAGTCAGACCTTTCTGGAGAACAGGGCTGAATCTGAATTGACCTGTTTTGACTTAATTGTCAATGATTGTAACCTGACAGGTCCAAGTGGCCTCCAGCTATTGTGCCTCTTGTAAAGAATCTGACTCTCTCTCTCTCTCTCTCTCTCTCTCTCTCTCTCTCTCTCTCTCTCTCTCTCTCTGACACTGTCTCTCACCCTCTTAGCTCGTTACATGAAGAGACTGGAGCGTTACATTCACATTCCCTCTATGGCCATGGAGTGTGCAAATGGCCAGGCTGTGAGAGCATCTGCGAGGACTTTGGACAGTTTTTGAAGTAGGTATCCTTGATTATTTGAACAGTTTGGCTCTGTGCAAAAAAAACAAACAAACTATACATTGGAATTTGTTTTGTTTTTATCAAGAATAAATGCTAGGATCCTATAAAATATACGCTAGGATCTTTATATTCCCAACTCATGTAGAAATGTTAGCTACAAAGCCATAATTCATCACAAATCATACTGACAAAAATTTTAACCCACTGACATCTCCTTTGGTTAGTTACTCCAATGTTAGTTCATTAAAATAGCGATTAATTAAAAATAAAAATAAAAAACCTGCAAAATGCACGCAGAATGTGTTTTTAACACCAGTGCTGAAGGATTTCACAGTCAGTTGAAAAGTGTACATCTTGTGTAGTGATGCTTGTGACTGGCTTTCAGTTATCATTCAGTCTGTTAGAGCTAGAGCTTTGGAATGACCATCCATTCCTTGCACCAGCCGTAAGGATAGCTTGACAGCATGGTGAGAAATGCCAGAAACTAATGGCAGCTTGTGTAGCCATGTTATCCCCTCACAACGGGACACATTTAGTGTTGTCATGGTGCAGCCAATGGAGTGAAATGAATTCTTCATGCTCCATCAACAATTTAGTTAATTAGCTCATTTGTAATTGGTCTGCTTTGTTGCTGGGATGTTAGTGAGGGCCATCAAAGGAGAAGGTGTTTGCCGTGCCGATTATAGGTTATCACATTGCCACTCGGAGACGAGTGCCTCAACGTCAAAAGAAAGAACTGTTCATTTGAATATTCTAATCAGGTTTGTTAATTAACTGTGAAATAATGATCTTGCACGCGTTATGGCAGGCGCAAATGTCCACGTCAGTTCGCATAAACAGCATGCGAAAGTTGGGCCATTGTTCCTCTATCCTTTTTTTTGTAGATTGGGTAGTTCAGAGAGATTAGACATTTGAGAGTTAACTTCAAACAGAGTGAAGATATGGATGAAAGTATATAAAAATCTTACATTACATTCTAAAGGTTTTTTTTTGTCAGACTTTTTGTGAGCCCTCAGCTCAAATAGGCTATCACATGCTTACTAAATTCAGTGACTAGAATTTGTGAAAACATTTTTGCAGTCTTGAGATGAACAATATATGAATAAATATGTGGATAGCAGAACACACTCTAATCCTTACATGTATACATATTCTAAATGTTCTCCCTGACATTACCTACATTATTAATTATGATCATCAACTTGCTAAACCCCATTCAATATTAAATCAAGCAGAAAAACATATGTTTAAAAAAGCTCTGTGTGACATATTGCATAGCAGTATATTACCACAACAGTCAGTGTGTGAAACAGCATGTGTTTCAAGTGTGTAGCGCTGAAATAAGAACGACACTCCCCTGATCATTCCCCTACTCAGAATCTCCAGTACAGTAAGCCGCACCTGAAACCCTCACCACAAAGCTAGTGTGATCTGAGCCATCGAGGTGGCGGGTGTCACTGTGCTTTGGAGGAGCTATTGTCTGTGTCAGGAAGAGGCTTTTAATGTTTTAGGCGATGGCAGTCACTGCCACGCATCATTCCAGTACACACGCCTAAAATGGTTTACATAAAACAGGTGTCAGAATCAAATGGCACCTTTGAAGGAGTAGTGGGCGGCTTGGTGTTGTAGCTGCTGGTGAAAAATTTGCACTGTGCGTTTAAGAAACTTGTCAAGATCAGCATTTAATAGCTGTTCAGTGTTCTTTTAAGTGTTTCTCACCTGGAGAGGTAGCCTAGAGGTGCCTAGCACCTTACCTTAGCTCTGAAATTCAAATGGAATATTAGTGTGTGTGTGTGTGTGTGTGTGTGTGTGTGTGTGTGTGTGTGTGTGTGTGTTTCCTCAATATGTATATTTATGCAACAGAGAATGCATTATTCTGAGAGCTTTTCATGCTTGTGGTGTGATTCAGGGCAACTTATTTGGGGAGTATGTCAAATTAAAAGAAACGCATAATGAATTCATGCCACCCAAGTTCTGCTCTTTGAGGGCTGGCAAGTTTATTATTATATAAGCTGCAGATTGCTGCCCTACTTCTCATATTGGGTTTCTTTCATGTGTGTGTGGATGAAGAAAGGGAAAAAGGGATGATGCAGTTCAATGTGTATTTACTGGATATTTACAAGAAATATCCAACAGATGGCTATTACATCTTCAGTAATCTCAGTCACCATTTTTCCAGCGTACTGTCCCAACCTTACCTAATACTGCATAATATACCTAATTACCTAATATACCCATAATATAATACAGAAAAACTGGCTCTCCTGCCCCTGTACTGATGGTTAGTCATGATGTATTATTGGTTAGTTACCTCACTGTTGACTTTAATACTGTTTAAAATGCATTTCCGTCAGTTACCCTGTATTGAGATGGCTCTAATGCGTTTTTGTGTCTGGCTGTGACTCCCCAAACATTTTTCAACTCCTTCACTTTGTAAATCCCCCTTAATCATACTACAGTAATCTCTCGCACAGGGCGCAGACTGCTCTGAAAGCCTTTGGGCTGCATAATCCACTACTGTTGTAAACATGCTACCTGTGCTAGCACTCCTAGCATGTTAGTAAATTCATCATACATGACATCTATCAGACCAACAGAAGATCATGGCATTGTCATGTTCCATTAAAACATAAAAATTGGTATTTTTGGTGGAGCAGCGCAGCACACTGCCGTGCTAGTTTCATCATAAGTTTTGCCTTTCATTTTTACAACCTGTTTGTGTGTTTTTAAATGATTGGTTAACACCGTGATACCATGAAACCATGATATTTTTAGACTACAGTATCATATCACTCCAACTGGGTTGCCACAACTTTCATAAGACTGCTAGGCTTTGTTGTGGTGATTTCCTGAGTGTTTTTTCAAGACCAGGCAACAATGTATATTGTACATTACTTACCTATAGACTATTTTAAGATTCGATTGTCGTTACTTCCATCTGAGGTACTGTTACAAGTATTATTGCAGTATTTCTGTAGCACAGAAAGCTAAATGCTGTCAGTGTCCGTGTGGATTGCTCCTGTCAGTCTTTCACAGATCCCAGTGCCATCAGAGCTCTTATTCCCTCTCTCAAAACAAAAATCAATATGCCTATAAAGTGACCCATAAATTACAGGCAGCTCCAGAAATGTTTGTTCATAGCTGTCTTTGTGTAGACGGCCTCTCTCATCCTCTCCTCACCTTTCTGTTTGAACTGAGCCCACCGCCTCTGCCTCATTAAGAGGTATTGGAGACTCCATCTAACCCCAATCTCTCTCTTTCTCACACTCTCTCCCTCTCTCTGTCTCTCTCTCTTGCTCTCTCACTCACACATGCACATTTTGTGTGATTCTCAGATGCCTTTCCTCTAAGCATTTATTTGTTGTTGTTGTTGTTGATGTTGTTGTTTAATTATTACCCATCTCTTTTATATGCATGTATTAATCTGTACAATAGGTAGTATTGCTAACTATTGACCTTATGCCAAAGCATAAATCCAGAATGCTTATGGTAAGGAGAAAGGAGTAAGTGTCTTTGGGGAAAGTAGGAAAGGCGCTTGCCCCTTTTGAAGCAGCTGTAATTTATGATATCCGCCATACATCAAGTGTGTAAGATAGCATTATGAGCATTGAAATGAAAAGGGTATTTGCAACATTAGTTCCCCTCTTCCCTGCGAGGGACATGATTAAATGATTAATGAAATGCCCCTTTGCATGCGCATTCTGAAACAGCAATTAGGCATGGGCTGGAGGGAGCCACCAGCTTTCCAAGCCCCTCTCTGTTTTAAAGCCATCTCATTTTTGATTTATAATGGAGAATATCTGGGCATTCGACCTGAAATAGTTACAAAAGCAGAAATGACCATGATGAAATGAAATGATTTAAAATGGGGCATGGCTGTAATTGAAAGGTAGCGGAGCTATTGTGCTCTTAGATGCCCTCCACTTTGATTGGCGTGTTTTGGGAGGGTTATGAATACATTGTTATTTTGCATATTGCACATAAACAATGGCCTGCTCGAAATGAATAGAGGAAATGCATTGCAGTTGTTTTGTGAGTGTGTGTGTGTGTGTGTGTGTGTGTGTGTGTGTGTGTGTGTATGTCGGTGTGATTTAAGCTCACTCTAATGCACTGGAGGCTGTACTGTAAATGATCATTGAAGGGTCTGCAAGCTAACCTATAATTACAGGAAAGAAAGTGGCAGCTTTGGCATTTCATAACCATGTCTCCTCAAAGAGCGCTTTGTGGGTTTGTCACCAATGATAATTTAGATAGAGGCTCATTACCGAACATCACAACACTTTTAAAAACCTTTTCGCCTGTGTGCGTTCGCCGGGAATAAAGGTCTATTTTAATGGCGAGCTTCTTTTGTGTCCTGCAGACAAAATCCAATCAAGGAAAACTGTCATTGACTGCTTTTGCAGTCCAGCGGGTTTTTTTTCCTCCCTTTATTCTAATGAAGGGATGAGTAGATACATTTAATATGTCGGCCGAATAATGCACCCTTCGTATGAGGCTCTTTTTAAATGTTACTCAAGTTAAATTGCATTTATTGTTTTCCATAAATGAAGAGGACAGAACCACTCTGTAATGCCTTTTGTATGCCAGCATCCCTTATAAGCAGTGCCGCTCTGCATTTAGATGACAGTGCCCCTATTGTAATTTGTAAATTGTAGTTTTCACTTTCTCGTGGTGAGCACTCAGACATAGAGATCCTTTAAAAAAGCTTTAATATATATGTATGTATGTATGTATGTATGTATGTATGTGTGTATATAT
>JAFFST010049073.1:0-17500 GCA_022414735.1 Noturus placidus | reverse complement strand
TATCTGTAGGCCCATATCTGCAGCGGTGTTTGTTATGGCATGATAAATGTGAGCTCGGTGGCTTTAAAGAGCCAAGCGAAGAGCTGAGGTCCAGGTCAATGGGAGTTTTTATGGCCCCGTTCCACATTATATCGCTATTATGCGTGTTTACAGACACGCTAACAGCACACATGTTGCTGTGCGGGTAGAAAAAGTCATAGGTGTAATTAGAAATGGGCCACAAATGCACTATAAAAATGAGATGCCGTGTAATGTAAGAGACAGAAGGAAGTGGTATTCTTGTTTGTCACTGAGTATCCACTTCATTATTTAATATAATAAGCAGCCATAATGGGACCTGTATATAACCTAGCAGTGACATTAATGTGAATGTCCTGTCATGTTCAGACCAGCACCAGACACACACTACCATGTCAGTGAAAAGGGTCCTCTACAGTGTGTAAAATCATATCTGTTCAGTGGGCATATGATGATCTATTTGCATTGATGGATGTTTTACCTCCTACAGCCTCAGAATCACGTTTCTCCTGTCCAAAACATTGCTGAATTATTAGTACATTTTTATATATATATATATATATATATATATATATATATATATATATATATATATATATATATAATATTCAGTTGAAATAAATGAGTTGAGTGACTAGTGGGTCCGTCAGAAGAGCTGGTTTTATGGTTTTAAACTAGTTCCCTCTCTAACCCACTGATTTCAACAGACAATATCTCTCCTATAAAAGTAACCATCCTCTGAATATTAATTTATTTTGCTGTGAATATTAAAGCAATCTGTACCTTTTAAAATTCTTTTCAAATTCAAAGTTCCCCCAGTCATTGATGAGTGCTGCCCAAGAGATGTCTGCCAGACATGTTCTAATACAAGAGGCTAGTTGATAAGGTTTCCCTTCTTTTGCGCTCTCTCTCTCTCTCTCTCTCTCTCTCTCATAGTCTGGTGGGATTTCCCGATGCATCCAACGTGTCAGAAATAATTAGGTTTTGTCAGATTTATCATGGTAGCACAAACCCCTTTCCCTGCCAAGGGCCCTGGATCATGTTAAGCCTTGTTTATGTGTGACAGCGTTATTATTCTTGTTAGTAGCCGCACTTCCACCCTCTCCTTTCCACTGTTTTGCAGGGGGAAGAAGGTGCTTGCTAACAGCATCACTGTGGGTTTTTCCCCCCACCCCACACCAATTATTGACAGTCAGTAAAGATATTCATCCATTTGGAGTTAAAAACATGGATCATAGTGTCCGAGCGAACTGACGGACTGGAGTTGATTAATGAAAGAGCCTAGCTGCAGGTTCTCTCTCCTCTCAAGAAGTGCCACTGCAGCCTCTGCATATTAACGAAGGCCTGCGCTTTCTATTAACAAGATAAAAAAGCTTCACTCCCCCTTTGCTCCAGGGGCTGAGGGGATGAGAAATTCTCCATTATTTATAATGGGGTTGCTGCTTCTCTTTTTTTTTTTTTTTTTTTTCAGCCAGGTACCATCAGTAAACTTGAAGTATCAAACAGTTTGCTCTTCATATTTTATGACCGTTGCTATTTACATTTATACCAAATATTTGGAGGGAAAAAAACATACCTGGTCTGGAAATTTCCTTAAGGTGTGAAGAATTTGCAATCAGTTTTGGAGCGTGTCTGCGAGTGTGTTAGGAAGAGATTTGTCATTCACGTACTTCTTTAGGCTTACTACACCAGTTCACCATGTCACGAAGTGTTCTATCACAGCAATTTGCTAGCAGTTTTTATTCGTTAAAGAACGACACATCATACTTTTCATTTGTTTATAGCTACCAATAGTCGTTCTTTCATCACCCTCTCCTTTTCTCTGTCTTTAAGTTAATAAGACGAAAACCCAGGTTGTCATATTACCGAGAAACCATGAATCCCTCCATCCTGAAGACTTTCCCCATGTCGGAAAGTTACAACTTAACCTCTGACTGTTAAAAAGAAAAGCTCTTAAACTGGTGCCTCCTTCCAAAAACGCAAAACAAATATTTCCTCAAAGAAAACGTCGCAATGTGATGACACATTTTCTTAATCTGTTAATGTGAAGCATCTGCCTTACAAGTCTTATAGAAAGGATAGCCATTTAGAATATATTAGACAGCATTAATATAAACCTGTAATTAGCTTTGTGGCCTGAATCATCCTTCTGAACAGTCAGAATTGGGATTTCTGTGGTATAACTCAGGACATTAAATGCTTATTGTTTGTCAATTTTTCAGGCCTCCAGTTCACGTGAAGGAGGAGCCACTCAACATGGACGATGATGACTGTCCAATGTCACTGGTGACGACAGCTGATCACAGTCCAGAGCTGGATGAGGAACGAGAGCTCGAGGAGGGAAACCTATCAGAGGACTTGGAGTGAAGATTCTCTCCACCCTCGTTTGCTGGGACTCCGCCCACCGTGAGCAGCCAGCACGTCTAACCACTCCACAACCACAGAAAGGCAGCGGACGGAAGCGAGGAATATTTATTAAGAAAGCATCCAGGAGACTGTCCCAAAGAAACACTCACAGCCCTTTGAGGACCACATAAGAACAGGCATCAGATGTCTGCCTTTTAAATGATAATGAAAATAGGACAAGATTTCATTCAGATTGCTTGGCCACTTCATACCATGCACAGCAGACTCATGGACAAATACAAAATGAGAAAAAAAAAAACTTGAGTCTTTTCTGTAGAAACGTCGATGGCCACATATACTGCCAAAAAGTTGAAATTTGTGAATATCCGACCCACAGTAGTCTCTGATGTTAGATACAATTGCTGGTTCAATTCAAGTTGTTGCTATGTTATTATTTGCACAGGAGTAGTACCAGAATTTAGTGTCACTGCCTGTATGTTGCTAAACGCTTTAAACAACAGTATTTCTTTTCTTTTTCCTTTTACAAAGCTTATTTTCCATTATGTTTACAACACCACCAACTGTAAATGCCATTTTTAAAGTCACACCAATAACAGACCCGCGGTATCAAGACTGTTGCAGCTGTCCAAAAAAGTCTCCAGTGTCTCTCTATCTCTGTTTGTGCTGAAAAGTGAAATGTGATAACTGAGTTGAAATGTAAATGTTTGTGTAAGCATCATGCTGAGGAAAAAAATGTGCATTTCTGCATATTATCTTCTCTAGTTCTCTAGTCTCTTTACCTCCTTGTTCTAAAGCTTTGTCTACCTGCAAAGAGTCACAGGCAACAGCTAGAAACCAAAGCCAACACTATCAATGGCCAATAGCTTAGACAGAAGCCACCAGACTCTTTGGTCATCCTTCTGTGACTGTAACTAGTACAAAGAGAAGCATTTTTTTTTTGTTTGTTTTTTTTAAGTTCTGTTGACTAACTTCGAATAACCTCTGGGATCACATCATTTAACCCTGTACAAAGATTTGACAGAAGACAGTGATTTTGAAGTTTCATTTAATTCCAGTTGGAGAGTTGTCATTGACCACTTACTCGGTCCAGAAAGAGGATGTGGCCTGGCTAGCGGTAGCGAGCAGCTAGACATGGATCACGACCAAATCTACCATTAGTGTGTCCGTAAAAGTGCAGAAAAATAGTTTGTTTTATTTATATATATATATATATATATGTATGTATATATATATATATATGTGTATATATATGTATGTATGTATATATATATGTATATATATGTATGTATGTATATATATATATATATATATATATGGTTTTATTTTCTTCATTGTTTGTCTCCCATTTTCTCTTTTTTTTCTTAACTAGTGAAATGTATTGTACAGTTGGAGTGTCTGATCTGTCATGTTTTCTATCTGTGTGGTTTTCTTCTCAGATACGTGTCAATGCCGAAACTAAAAACATAGGAACCAAACTTTAAGATATCTAGTAAAGCCAAAAAGCGTCATGATTTCAAGTTGAAATGATGTGGCTTGGTTATCTTTTAAAAGCAAATAATATAGCCATTATAAAAGAGGAGATCGATGTCAAGAACCTTTTCTAGGTGATATTTGCTTTGCTTCATAGAACTCATTGTATAATCCATGTCTATCCAGATACAGTTGGGCCTGTAGAGAGACTACGGTGTGTTCTCTGTAGAGATAACCAACATTTGTTTGCATCAGATTTGAGTTTAACGTTCTGTTCGATCACAGCGGATGTCATCTAGAGAAGGGGTTGTTGTTTTAACAGTCATTTCTGTTTTCAGTCAAACCAAAGTTACACAAAATTCTGCCTCCTCTTTTATGAGATCGAGATGCTAGCACACAAAGCTGTTGTAAGGTTCACTGAAGTCCAGCGTTTTTCACTCTGCTGAGTTTTCCAGACCTCGTTCAAAATCTGAAATCTAAAACACAAAAAATATTGTACCAGAAAAATCGCAGTATATTTTGTCCATAAGAGAACATGTGCAGTTATTACTCTCCGGTGTTGTTTTAGCCTAGCACAGATACACATATTTACATCAGTTCCACTCAGAAGCTGAAGAAGCTGGATCCAGGAACAAAGCTTATCCCTCATCCTTTGCTGGAAATTGACTTGAAGATGACGTTCATATTAATTGTATCACACCAAATATAAGGACGCAGCTTCTTAAAAAAAAAAAAGGGTTATCCCACTTATCCAAAAAGGCTTTCTAAAAGGTTCTACCTCTTCACCACAATTTCAGAACAAATAAGGCAGATTGCATGAGTTAATAGAAAGCTACAGGAGCCGTCATGTTCTCCTCCACTTGTTCCATAAGACATTGCCAGTACAGTTTACATTCCCAATGCCAGAGATGGAAGGTTTGCATTGTCACAGGTTGTCCTGGAACGTTTGTAGAATGATGTAAACATATACTTGTAAGGGGATATTGTGGGGTTTTTTTAATGCATGTCTAAACTCATGTGGTGGACTGGAAATATGATTTAATAAAAGCATATAATAATAATAAAATTAAAAAAAAAAAAAGATCAGGATGGTGGCCTAAGTGTACAATGCATTAAATATGCATACCTCAGCCCTACTGTTTTCGGTAAGGATGGAAAAAAAAATGAACTTTCAACCACAGAATGCATATTACCTGTAGATTTTGCATGGGTTTTGTAAAAAAATAAAAAATAAAAAAAAAAAACCATAATAATAAAAAATGTCTAAAATTGTTGCTTGCACATAATACCAGAAAGACCTCCAGATCTGCAATCTGCTCCTCCACTAGATTTAGGATTGTCTGGATTTTTTCTGGGATGATTTTGTCTGTATTTTGATAATTGTGCATATTATGTAAAAAGATTAAAAAAAAAGTTGGTGGATTCATGAATTTACCAGACACTTTTTTTTCTAAGCTAAAAGATCAATGTTTCTTTTTTCGGGAATTTCATGACTTTTTACTGTTGTCACCTTGCTTGCTGAGAATAGCAAACCTGCTCTTTTCCTGCATCTGCGTTGCGTAGCTGTAAGGCTTAACCTAATGTGTGTATTTATTGCTTGTACCTCTGTGCATACGTTATGGAACATTATGTCTGGCCGTTGAGTCATGTATCCTTTCTATTACTATCATTCTTTGATGATGGGGAATATGATCCTCTGTGTATACAGTAAAATTGGGACAGTAGCAAAAAAAAAATGTTTATGTAATTGGTGAATACTTTTTTTGTTTCTTTGTTTGTTTGTTTTTCTTTATTTCTTTGAAGGTTAACTCATTTTTAAATACTTTTCATTACCGTGTACTGTGTCCATACTTTCAGAGAGTAGAGATCATGATGGAGAATTGTAATAGGCATTATTATTATTATTATTATTATTATTATTATTATTATTATTATTATTATTTTCTGTATTCATGGCTTTCCACTGCTGAATAAAATAAAGGACCAAAACTAGGATTTGAAACACTGTCTACCGCCAACATCAGGGACTTCCTGCTTTTTGTAGACATACTCTATATCTTGGAAATATAGCATGGAAATCAGGCCAGCATTATGCTTTTATGCGATGTTGAAAAATTACTTGTAAAAGTCGTAGCGCGAGAAAAGCAAGAAAGGCAACAGGGAACGAGAGAGGAAGGGAAAAAAAAAAACAATTAATGTTTAATAGCTGTGTTACACATCTTTGTTCGAGCTTCCAGCATCTAGAGTATTGTTTAGAAGAGCAGAACTGAGAACGAGACCACAGCCAGCGCAGGCTTTTCTCAGTCTAATGGGCTCAGCCCATGATCTCCAGTCCACCACTTTGATCTGCGGAGAACATGGCCTAACGCTGCTTACTTAAGAGCTGCCGTGTGGCCTCCCTGGGAAAGCAGCACATCTTCCATTCATTTCTTCTTGTCTCCGACCCCATGGTGTGTGTTTAACAGTGCGTTCAAGATATGGCTGAAGAGACCACGGGAGTTTGGCCAGTTGATATTCTACTGTGTTTTTCTATATGACTACTAGTTGATAGAAAAGCCGCAGGATGCATAAATGTAGGACATTTATGATTCAATCTGGTGAGCTTATGTATTTTTGGTGTATCATTACAATGAGCCATAGCACCGTTCACACTGTGTCGCTAGTTTAGTTCAATCTGCTATGTAGGTACATCTATATCTGACTGTAGGCAGACTATTGCGAGACAAAATTTGTCATAGACATAACAGAACCACCACTGCCAGATTTGAACACGGACATGGTAGAAGGAAGGTTATCCATGTGTGTGTGTGTGTGTGTGTGTGTGTGTTTGTGTGTGTGTGTGTGTGTGTGTGTGTGAGAGAGAGAGAGAGAGAGAGAGATGGGTGATATCTTGGTGTATTAAGTGTACCTCTGTGTGACTGCATTAGTTAATGAGCAAAAAAATACCCAGTTCACAGTGGTACTGTGGGCGGAAAATAACTGATGAAGGAAGAGCTAAAGGACAATTAAAAAAAATCATAACTATAGTATCGACTGTACACCTACAGGATGCATCAACAAGGTAGGTGTGTCTAATAAAGTGGTCTGATACCACACTCATACCAGCCACTAATATGTCAGTGCTGAGAGTGCTCTTCCACCTACACATGGCAACAGATTAGCTAGCTATCAGTGATAATATATCCACAACATGGCCTGATTAAATGGCCAGTGAGTGTAAGAGCAAGGCAAGTACAGTATGTGTACCATATAAACTGACAACTCAGTGTGTCGTGACCTTAAGTTGAATCTTTATCTAAAAAGAGTTAACTGGAATGGCATTAAAATTTACTTAGCATAAACTGAAGGAAAGCTCTTTCCTAAGCATATCTTCTGACCAGATATGAGTGAGCCTAAAGCTAGCTTTAATATTACACAACATGCTTAGAGAATAAAGAGCATGAACAAAATGGATAAACGTAGACTTGTGTCTGTTCCTTGAGATGATGATCCCTGTTAAAACAGCAGAAAACTTAACAAACTTGTGTTGTCCTGGTACATGTGTATTTATCTCATACACATCCCATCTGCCTGTTCTGGAGAGTGACTCAAAGCCTTTAAGACCACACCTGTTTGGATAAAGAATCCCAGAGTGTTTCAACAGGAGGAGGAAAAAACGCAGCTAACTATCAGCTAGCTAATAAACTTTTGCTAGCATTAACAAAAACAACAACAACAACTAGCTATTGTGATAAATGTCCCAGTTGTCCCATAACATAGCTAACTAGCTAACAAAGCTGGGTAAACTCGTGTTTGTGGAGATTGAAATGTTTAAATGAAAAAAATGTGAACGTTAAAGATAAGACTAAATGCAAGATGGTTGAGAGATTAACATCTTGTTTTTGACAGATAAGTGCAGCTCCCTACTCGAGCTCTGACAAAACAGTAATGTTCCTTAATGCAGGACAGCATTAGCCTAGCTAGCATCTTTACCTCTACTGAAGTGCTCATTACACTGTCAGTAGTGTTCTGTAGGGGTCCAGTGGTCCCTTTTTATGGTGACAATGCAATTATTAATGCCGGTAAAATAAAACATTAATCCCTCACTTCCTTTACGGTTATTGCAACCAACAGCACAGCAAATTAAACGCTGCTCATTAGTCAGTCCACTGTTCTGTGCTCAAAATGACAGAGGTTACTTGCTGCCGTTAAGTCCTTCCTGCTGAAAAAAAGGAATAAAAAGCCTTATAGAGTTCGTTTTAATGGTTATGATGGGAAATGTATTCATTTTAATGGAAACTGGTCCCTTTGAGTCTCTACTGGTAATTTGTTGCCTTCTATTATGTCTAGTGAATACCATTAAGGACCAGTAGAACACCTTTGACATTTTTTAATGGTTATTTGTAGTGGAAACCATTAGAATGTCTTCTGATGGTTCTATTGGGCTGTTTTTTCAGCAGGCTGTCGGAAATTTTATATTTACGAAGTGAGCACACTTGAACGCTACCATAAAGGCATAATTGCAACCTGGGAACTCGTTTTATTTTTTGTTGTTGTTTTGTTTGTTTGTATGTTTGTTTGTTTAAACAGGCCCAGACAGTAAGATTTAAGTGGTGATGTTGCATGTTAACTGTTCAGCGAAGTTGTAGCTGGTACACTTTTGTACTTATGTTGATGAGGAATACCCTGCCTAAAAATCTAGCCAGAAGATAGGATCACATAAATTCTTGTCTAAAAAAGAAGTTGGTATGCCATTGCAAAGATGGCATTGTGTTGTTTGGGTAACAAAAAGAACAAAAGAAAGACGTTTTCTCACATCATCCATTTATTTCCCACACCGTTTCCCCCATGCTGTCCCTTTTTGTTTAGTTTTTTTTCCCGACCAAAACCGCTTGAACAGATGCCGTCATCGACTTCAAACTCATACGCACAAACTTCCAGTGTGACATTACATGAAATGCCAGGATTACTTCCAGTTCACATTGAAGAATTTGTCTGTTATGAATCGTTTTCTGCACGAGCCTGGATCATGATTGATATTTATTCTCACAGGTCTATTGTTAGAGGATCCTCATCATATCATTTGACACAGAGAACACGTTATTGCACACACAGTCTGTTACAGAACTCAGCTGAAAGCGTTGTCTAAAACCAGATTTAGTCTCTGGTGTAAAACTCAGAGTCTCATTACCATTCACACCAGTCCCTCCATAACTGATGGCCCACTCTCTCATTTGCCCAGCCTTTAGTCTAAAGGGGTTTGACTTTTCCTCAAAGGCTGCTCTAACAGGTCCCGAAGAACCCGTCTATACATCGCTAACTGCTGTGCTTAGTTTCTCTCCTGCCTCAAATCAGAAGCAGTGTCATCCACCACCTCCTCCCAGCCCTGTCCCCTCATCCCCCTCAACCCTCACCCCTCACCCCAGTGGCAACAGCTGGTAGTCTTACTGGGGCTGTTATACAGAGTTCCAGTACACTAGCTCTCGGGGCACTCGTCTTCTTCTTTTGCTTTTTCTTCTTCTGTGCTATTTATGCACTTGGAAGTGTTTGTGAATTCAAGTGAAGGATGGCGGATGGCATGCAACAAGGGGCGCTGTGTACTACACAACATCAGAGAGAGTGCAGACATTAAAGTGTGAGCAACACTACAGACCCCTCTTTCAAAGGCCATGAAATAATAATGTGTTGTGGTTAGCGCTAGCCGTGAGTCACACTGGCTGCTTTTCATAAAGTGGAGTTATTTACAGTGCAATGAATAAAAGAAAGGGGTAGTGGTGCGAGGCTTCTGTACCACACACTGAAGAGGAAGAGGAAGGCACTTTAAACAGTATGGGAAGAAGACAGACACAGAGAGACGGATAGAGAGAGGCACAGAGAAAGAATTCAGAAATGGGTCAATGTGCATGTCACTCTTGAAGAAATAGACTTTGGTTCATTACTAGTTTTTGACAAAAAATAAGGTACACGAGAGTCCAAAAAGTCACATACATTTCACATAAGGCGAATTCATGCCTTGCGTATCACCATGTTGTGGGTTTTAAATTGCACGTGTGAACGTAATATGTGACATTATGTGAACAACTTAGCTGTGAAAAATAGATTTTCATTATTCGTGTGGGGGAAAACATCTGAAAGATGAAACCATAGGCTCTGCATGTGAAAATACTGAAATAATATTTTGAAAATCACATGTGAAAATGAAGCATGTGAAAATCATGTGAAAATAAATGAATTGACAAAATTACTTTAAATTTAATGAAAATTACATGAAAATTATATAAAACAAAACTGGCATTTGGAAGAAAACAAATAAAATGAATGATGCATGAGGCAGTGAATCATGTGGAAGAGCTACATGCGAAAAGAAATGAATTATCGGGTAAAGAGCACATGAAAACAAATTGTGTGAAAATCAATAAATCATGATCATGTTCATTTATTAATGTATAATATGACAATCACGAGTGAAAATAAAAACACATATTACTTGTTAAAAAAAAGAAAGAAAAAGTAAAAAAGTGAAGGGCCAGCTAAGACTAATCCAAATGAATTTTGGGCCATGAGTGGCTCAGGTATAAATAATAACATTTAACATTTATTGCATTTTTACAATGTTTGGAGTTGGAGCTAAAAATTGCCCAAATGCAACAAACCATGTCTAATGCTTGTGTGGCATTTCAATTTCACACCAAAAGTGGCTTAACTGTAAGTTCTGCTCCATATCATTCCTGAGATATGCTTTAATCAGGGTTGAGAGGTGAGTGTGTTCTGGCAGCTGAATTCAGATGAGTTCATTGCTGTATCTGGGCAAGATTAAAGGCATGGGTCAACAAAACCAGTCCAAACATTGTATTAAACTTCAATCATTATGACTAATTTAATGCATGCAAAATGTCAAACCCCCAAACTGCATAAAAAAAAGTTTGAGAAGCAGAAGCCACACCTGAGTCTATTGAAAGCCATGATCAACTGATTAAACAGGTGGATTCAGGTGTGGCTTCTGCTTGGTTGGAATGAAAACCTGCCCCCACACCGGCCCTTTCCGGATAAGATTGGACACCCCTGGTCTAGGCTAATACTGGGACATCACGCATTTGCAGAGACATTCATTCATTTATCTTCAGTAAGCACTTAATCCTATGCAGGGTCTCTGGGTTCCTGAGAACCCAGAGCATGTCCTGTGATCACTGGGGATGAAGCAGGAATACACACTGGATGTACGTAAACACACACCGTCACACACTCATTCACACCCAGAGGCAATTTAGAGTCACCAATCCACCTACATGTGTGGAGAAACGCAAGCGACATGGGGAGAACACACTATTCTTCACATAGAGTAATCCCAAGCTCAGGATTGAACGAGGGACCCTGGAACTGTCAGGCAGCAACAGGACCCAATGCGCCCCTGTCACTCACTACCATTCACCTGCTTGACCTGTGGACCAAAAAAATCAACTCATGACTGTAAGTTATAGAAAGAAAATCGCAGTTCTGGCAACCCTGTTGATAAGCAAAGGTCCATATTATGCTGAGATGTTGTTTCCCTCGTATAAGGAAGGAATGCCATTTTTTATAGGTAAATATTTTAAATACAGTATTCAAATACTCTAAAGCGCATAACTTTACACATAGCCTAGAATGGCCCATTTGATTGGCCCTCATTATACTGTATGATTGCAGATGAGAATCATGGTATATTGAGGTTCTGGGTTCATTGCCCGGAACAGTCCCTCTCCTCTCGACTCTGACAGCAGGTCTGCAGCAGAACGCACCCTCAGGCAGCGCAATCGGCCACTAAATAGTCCAAGGTGATGGCAACGCTAATTGAGATCATCATTATTATAATTGCAGTTCCAGAAAAAAGTATGTCTTAAATAATTTGCATTGCTCCCAAGCTGATATTGGAATGCAGTGCAAAAAATAATTGCATGGCTGCAAGGTACGTTTGGGTTGGATGGCTTCCCCTCTTTCTCTCTTCCCCTCTTTCTCTCTTCCCTTCTCTCTCTCTCTCTCTCTCTCTCTCTCTATCTCTCTCTCTCTCTCTCTCTCCTTATCGACACTAATGGACACTATCTCTCCTCCTGCATTGCTGGGCATGTTACTGATGTGCTCCTCAGCACAGCCATTAAGAACCAGGCTTTCATGTGGGATCACTGCACCCGCTCACACACTGGAGAACGTTTGTTGTTGTTTTACAGTAAGAAAAAACAGCACACATGCTTGTTATACAGGATATGTGACAACATTATTATTTTTATTATTGCCAAAATGTATTAGAATGTGTGTTAAATCTGCAAAACTATTTGTGTGTATTTCTGGTAGAACAGGTGTGAAAGTGTGAAAGATGCTGACGATGGTGAGGGATTTTTTTTGTCTGTGCCTCAAACACACGCAAGCATTTTTCTGTCTTTGTTCGTCATACTTGTGTCAGCTTGTCCTTCACAGTTTTTGTTTAAAAAATTCTTTACTTGTTTATCAGCCAAATGTCCTCACAAGGTCAAAGCTGGCACATATCCCTAACTGTAAAGGGAGATTTATTCTCCACCAAGATATAAAAAAAACATGCACATACTGTACATACACGCACATACACACACTCATTTTTTCTATCTTTGTGATTATTAATGCTATGCTGCACCTAGTAATCAAAACGAAGACTTTTAGCTGTTTTTAGTTTTTCAAATACACACTTTTTTTAAGACTGGCTGATTTTCAGGACATTTATTACTAGACTATCTCTATGAGGACATTTGGTCTTTTTGGTCCTCAAAAAGTCTCTCTCACACATGCAGTGATGCACTACTTCACATACACACATCCATTCTTTCTGTCTCACAAACACACACTGTTCACAAATCAACAGGATACACTGTACAAATGTGTTATGTTATTATTAGAATAATAATCTTACTGAATATTAATATGTTCATCCTAAATATAGCTGTGTAGAAATCTCATAAATGAACATCTATTAAATACATATTTTTAAATCTCTGGAGTGATGTGGCTCTCGGTTCAATCCAGTGGTTAAGTCTCAGATCAGGATCTAATTGGCAATTCATCTGAAATTATTAAAGAACAGTTTCAATTACATCAAGCCACCACTGAGTTCTGATGCGCCAAATTAAGTTAGGACACTTGATTGTGTCTGTCTGGGAAAATCCTGGAGTGTTTGAAGGGCTACAATTTTCTGTTGGAACTTCTGAAGAAGAACTTGTCTGTCCTAGAGAGAGAGAGAGAGAGAGAGAGAGAGAGAGAGAGAGATGGCATTACAGAGGAATAGTGGGTTAAATCACTTACTGAAGATTTTAATGACATTTCAGTGTTCCTCGTATAATTACTCTTCATCTAAGATATCCCATAATGATGTTGGACAGTCTTGGTTCAGGCTCGCTGGCTCGCTTCATTAGCGTGTCATTCCCATTTCACATCACAAGATTTAATTGTAATGCTGAATATGCGTGGCTCTCTGCGCAGGCCTAATCAAAGTGGATCCACTTGTATTATTAATATCAGAATATCGTCCGGCTTGCTTCTTCTTCTTCTTTTTTTTTTTTTTTTTTTTATAAATAAAAGAATACAGATGCATAAATTTGCTGTCATTTATTAGGCCGATGCTGGCATATCTGCCAGACAGGCGAGCCCAACCTTTCCTCCTCTCCTCGCTACACTCATCAAGATGAAGAAGAAAAAGAAAGGGAAAACCCTGCATTAAATATACATACTAATTCCTGCATGAAGTAATCAGAATACAGAGCAGGTGCACTCAGCATTCAAATGATTGGCAATAATGAGGCGTGGAAAGGTGGACAGACAGATAGAGAGTAAGAGAGAGAGAGAGAGAGAGAGAGAGAGAGAGAGAAAGAGAGAGATGTCTGAGACAGACAGGCAGAGATCTAGAATAAAAGCAGAAGAGGATTAAGGGTTTATATCTCTCTCAGCCTGAAGGTGTGGATGAGTAAATGAGTGAACGAGTGCAGATGAAGCTGCTTTGCTCTGTCCTCCTGCTGTCCAGCGACTCCTCTGCTCTCCGCTCTCATGGCTGCTCAGTTTTAAATGGCACAACTCTTCAGAGATTTAAAGCAAATGACATTTGGAGGCATGGACTCCCTTTTCTGTGTCAGAACACAGATGATGTCACTTAATGAGATTTCAAATAGAGAGTATTTCTTATTCAATTATCACAGCATAAATCTTTCAATTAACACGCAAAAATATATAATCCTTGTAGAGCACAATTGATTAAGCACTGTTAAAGACAGATTAGGTAATGAAAGCTCTTTCTCTTTAGCACTCTTTTCTCCCCACAGGTGATATTTGTAGAAATTTGAGCAGATATATTTAGCTCTGTATCATTTGATGACAGCAATGCAGTCCATGAATTTGGTTGGACTTGAATTTAGGTTTGAATTTTTTTTTAACTTGCTTACAGTGCCTTGCGAAAGTATTCAGCCCCCTTGAACTGTTCGAACTTTTGCCACATTTCAGGCCTCAAACATAAAGATATAAAACTGTAATTTTTTTGTGAAGAATCAACAACAGGAGGGACACAATCATGAAGTGGAACGAAATTTATTTGATATTTCAAACTTTTTCAACAAATAAAAAACTGAAAAATTGGGCGAGCAAAATTATTCAGCCCCTTTACTTTCAGTGCAGCAAACTCTCTCCGGAATTCAGTGAGGATCTCTGAATGATCCAATGTTGACCTAAATGTCTAATGTTGATAAATAGAATCCACCTGTGTGTAATCAAGTCTCCGTATAAATGCACCTGCTCTGTGATAGTCTCAGAGGTCCGTTTAAAGCACAGAGAGCATCATGAAGAACAAGGAACACACCAGGCAGGTCCGAGATACTGTTGTGGAGAAGTTTAAAGCCGGATTTGGATACAGAAGATTTCCCAAGCTTTAAACATCCCAAGGAGCACTGTGCAAGTGATAATATTGAAATGAAAGGAGTATCAGACCAACAAGACAATGATCCAAAACATAAAGCAAAATCTACAATGGAACGGTTCACAAATAAACATATCCAGGTGTTAGTATGGCCAAATCCAAGTCCAGACCTGAATCCAATCGAGAATCTGTGGAAAGAACTAAAAACTGCTGTTCACAAATGCTCTCCACCCAACCTCACTGAGCTCAAGCTGTTTTGCAAGGAGGAATGGGCAAAAATTTCAGTCTCTCGATGTGCAAATCATATCAAATCGAATCAAATCGATGTGAGACATACCCCAAGCGACTTACAGCTGTAATCGCAGCAAAAGGTGGCGCTACAAAGTATTAACTTAAGGGGGCTGAATAATTTTGCACGCCCAATTTTTCAGTTTTTTATTTGTTGAAAAAGTTTGAAATATCCAATAAATTTTGTTCCACTTCATGATTGTGTCCCACCTGTTGTTGATTCTTCACAAAAAATTACAGTTTTATATCTTTATGTTTGAAATGTGGCAAAAGGTCGAACAGTTCAAGCGGGGCGAATACTTTTGCAAGGCACTGTATTTATGAATTAAGACATGATTTAGGCTCAAGCTTATGATATTTGAAAGAAATAATTGAATTTTGTGTGCTCTGTCAAATGCAGTGCCCTCGTTATTTTTCCCCAGTGATGTTTGTTGGTAAATGAAACCTTTTAGCTGAACTCATGGATGACGCAAGTGTGTCAAAGAGGGCTTTGGCTAGATGTGATCACATGATGTGTCTTCGCCCAAATCTGTGGAAAATCTGTGGTAATTTTGAAAAATTGCAAGCTCCTCCGAATATTGCAGAGTTTGCTTGATTATGCATTCATTTCTTCGATCGCAAAATCGCTAAAAACCAGAGGGACTGCAAAGTATTGAATTTGCTACTCAAGTCAAGTCCAAAGTCTTTAAGCCACTGCTTGGGTCACAAGTACAAGCAGGTCCCGAATGAGAAAGAGTCTCCAATGATGGTTTAATTTAATCACGGACACTCTAGCTACCTTACTGAATAGTATTGGACTGCAGCAGTATCATTTGGATTTGGAAAATAAAATTTGAATAAACAATTATTAATATAGCCTACAGTGCCCTCCACTAAGATTGGCACCCTTGGTTAATATGAGCAAAGACGGCTGTGAAAAAATGGTCTTTATATGTTTAACCTTTTGATCTTTTGTTCAAATAATTCACAAAAAATACTCCGCTGTCATGGATATCAAAGAATTGTGAACACAACACAGGTTTATTTATTTATTTATTTATTTTTAATCTTTGTTAAACAGTAAAAATCAAGCATTTTTGGCTGAAGCAATCACAATAAATAAAAATCCCTGTGAAATCCTAACTTGATATACAGGGATGAAATTTGATGTACTATGCAAACTGACTTCATTCCAACATTAAACCAAGTGCATGGTATTTTCACCCATGCATATGCTCCAGAGGTGTTAACTAAGCTGTTATGTTTCATTTGCATTCTGCCCACTTGGTCCGATCTCTCTGTCTCACACACACTCTCTCTATTTCTCCTCACTGTATACTCAGTGGTGAACAACATCCTGCCCTTTTTTCAACCTGTGTAGTCCACCAGCCACTCCACCAGCTTGATGATATTCACACCAATCTCACTTTTACCACCCAATATGTGTTTGATCTCCTATTTGCATGTAACTCTGCCCACAAGGCAAGAAAATTATTTAGATGAGATTTTTCTCTCTCTCTCCCTCTGTAGCATCTTCTCAATATACCTGAGGGGTGATGGAGTCATGTTTCCCCTGACGTGTGGGCACACACACACACACACACACACACACACACACACACACACACACACACTCCACTTACAATGTCAAAATTATCATGTACTACATGCCATCACTTGGTCTCCAAAAAGACCTAAACTCTGAATATATGCCCAGATTTGCATACAAACTAACAACAACAACAATTATTATTATTATTATTATTATTATTATTATTATTATTATTAGTGGTAGTGGTAGTAGTAGTGGTGGTAGTAGTAGTGGTGGTAGTAGTAGTAGTAGTAGTAGTAGTAGGAGGAGGAGGAGGAGGAGGAGGAGGAGGAGTAGTGGTAGTAGTAGTAGTAGTAGTAGTGGTAGGAGGAGGAGGAGGAGGAGTAGCAGTAGCTGTAGTAGTAGTAGTGATAGTAGTGGTAGTAGTAGTAGTAGTAGTAGTAGTAGTAGTGGTAGGAGGACGAGGAGGAGTAGTATTAGTATAGTAGTAGTAGTAGTAGGAGTAGTAGTAGTAGTAGTGATAGGAGGACGAGGAGGAGTAGTATTAGTATTAATAGTAGTTGTGGTAGTGGTAGTAGTAGTAGTAGTAGTAGAGGGAGGAGGAGGAGGAGGAGGAGGAGTGGTGGTAGTAGTAGTGGTAGTGGTGGTAGTAGTAGTAGTAGTAGTAGAGGGAGGAGGAGGAGGAGGAGTAGTGGTGGTAGTAGTAGTAGGAGGAGGAGGAGGAGGAGGTGGAGGCGGAGGAGTAGTGTTGGTAGTAGTAGTAGTAGTAGTAGTAGGAAGAGGAGGAGTAAGTGTAGTGGTGGTAGTAGTAGTGGTAGTAGTAGTAGTAGTAGTGGTAGTAGTAGTAGGAGGAGTAGTGGTAGTAATAGTGGTAGTAGTAGTAGCAGTAGTGGTGGTAGTAGTAGTAGTAGTAGTGGTGGTAGGAGGAGGAGGAGGAGGAGTAACAG
>JAFFST010049072.1:14083-27018 GCA_022414735.1 Noturus placidus | reverse complement strand
TAAATCTAAATTTAGTTAAACTTAGTCTTTAAACAGTGATAGCAATGTGAAAGAATATAAATGTGGTGTCATCTGAATGCCTTTGAGTGAGGCTGTATTTGTGCATATCCCTTCTGGTCGTAACACCATTTTTTCCAGTCTGGCCGGGAAACCAGACTTTTTGGAGCGAGATAGAGAATGGATTAAAGAAAAAGAGTTCACAGCATTCTCATCTCATCCAGAGATTTTCTGGAAGTCTGACTTGCAAGAGTAGGATGTTTCCAGATTGTTGCCTGTGGGATGCTATATACGGTTGGCCATTTTTAATGTCATTCAAATGGCCACTTCTTTCCAGTGTAGGTTGTTCTCGGCTATACTGAGTCTCCCAGACTTTAATGATCTTACACATATCCTGGTACAGTCATGTCTGCACAAACATTATACTTGTACAGTAACAGACTATGCACTATTTATTTAGGTGTCAACATAGCTTTCATTCCAAACAACTTATGATATCACTGTTCAAGTAGCAAATCTTCAAGTCAAAAACTTTTGATTATTCCCACCCCCACACACTATATTGCCAGTAAGTCCTGTTCAAAGGCACCTACTCAGTTGTTTTCCTGGAACACAGTAATATTCCCTGAGCACCAGGCAAGAAAACGCTATTTGCTGCCAGAAAGCTTATTGATTATATCTTTTAGGACTGTTTTATGTCATATGTAATGAAAGGGTTAAGCACAGACTCTTTCTCTGCTGTCAGAAGAGCTCACAGAATATTCAGCAAATTCTAGTAAATTTTATGTCAGTTTGATATAATGAGTGCAGGTTCCAAATGTGTTCCAGTGTATTTGTCAAATCACAATAGGATGCAGTATATTAAATATTAACTGCCTGCTGCTATAAACTAGTAACTCTCATTTTGTTCTTGTAGCTGTTGATTTTGTTTATGTAACATAGATGTTCAAGTAAAATATTGCAGGCAGAACGACTTTTTCCAGTGAGGAGCAAGAAATTGATCCAGTGATTAAAATTACATTAACAGCAGTAGTGTGGTACTAGATAAAGGGAATATGCAATAAACACAGTAATTCATATTCATTCAGTGAGGGTAAGCAATACTGTATATGGAAATATAGCCTTTTTTATTTCTTTTTTGTGATCATAATGCATATGCAAAAACAAGACTGGGTCATAGAGATGTAACGGTATGAAAACTGTCCAAAACTATCAAGGTTATCAATATTATCACAGTATTGTTAAAATGTGCTGAAAATGTACAGAAAGTACAGATACACACATTGAAATCATTTAAACAGGTTTTTCACCCCTCATATTTCTGTAAATATTTGATGATATCTTTTCATGTGACAACACTGAAGAAATGACACCTTGCTATTATGTAAAGTAGCACACAGCCATTAATGTCTAAACCGCTGGCAACAAAAGTGAATGTGAAGGAAAATGTCCAAATTGGGCCCAATTAGCCATTTTCCCTCCTCTGTGATATGTGACTTGTTAATGTTATAAGGTCTCAGGTGTGAACTACACCTCATGGCAAAGAACTCTCTGAGGATTTGAAAAAAGAATCCTTGCTCCACATAAAGATGATCTAGGCTATATAGCGGTTTAACAGGACAGGTTCCACTCAGAACAGGCCTCGCCATGGTCAACCAAAGAAGTTGAGTGCACATGCTCAGTGTCCTATCCAGAGGTTGTCTTTGGGAAATAGATGTATGAGTGCTGCCAGAATTGCTGCAGAGGTTGAAGGGGTGGGGGGTCAGCCTGTCAGTGCTCAGACCATACGCCGCACACTGCATCAAATTGGTCTGCATGGCTGTCGTCCCAGAAGGAAGCCTCTTCTAAAGATGATGCACAAGAAAGCCCGCAAACAGTTTGCTGAAGACAAGCAGACTAAGGACATGGATTACTGGAACCATGTCCTGTGGTCTGATGACACCAAGATCAACTTGCTTGTTTCAGATGGTGTCAAGTGTGTGTTGTGGGAACCAGGTGAGGAGTACAAAGACAAGTTTGTCTTGCCTACAGTCAAGCATGGTTGTGGTGGGAGTGTCATGGTCTGGGTCTGCATGAGTGCTGCCGGCACTGGGGAGCTACAGTTCATTGAGGGAACCATGAATACCAACATGTCGTGTGATATACTGAAGCAGAGCATGATCCCTTTCCTTAGGGGACTGGGCCGCAGGGCAGTATTCCAGCATGATAACGACCCTAAACACATCTCCAAGATGACCACTGCCTTGCTGACAAAGCTGAGGGTGAAGGTGATGGCCAAGCATGTCTCCAGACCTAAATCCTATTGAGCATCTGTGGGGCATCCTCAAACGGAAGGTGGAGGAGCACAAGGCCTCTAACATCCACCAGCTCCGTGATGTCGTTATGGAGGAGTGGAAGAGGACTTCAGTGGATACTGCGAAGCGCTCGTGAACTCCATACCCAAGAGGGTTAAGGCAGTGCTGGAAAATAATGGTGGCCACACAAAATATTGACACTTTGGGCATAATTACTCACTTTTGTTGCCAGCGGTTTAGACATTAATGGCTGTGTGTTGAGTTATTTTGAGGGGCCAGTAAATTTACACTGTTACACAAGCTGTACACTCACTACTTTACATTGTAGCAAAGTGTCATTTCTTCAGTGTTGCCACATGAAAAGATATAATCAAATACTTACACAAATGTGAGGGGTGTACTGACTTTTGTGAGATACTGTGAATTTGAAAATCAACAAACAACAAATAAAATCAACATAAACATAATGGCATTAACATTAAAGTTGCATCTCCGTTATAGTTATCGACTGTATTGAAAATGATGACTTCAGTATTTTGTATTGGATGATTTGGTTTGTAGACTACGATGGATTATAAAGTCATAAAGAACAGTTACAATTTTAAAACATTAATTTCAAATCACTATTAGTGTGTTTAATGGTATGAATGTACATTGTCCTTTAAATGTCGCACTTATTTCTTATTTGTTACTGTCTTGATTGAACTCGTTCGTTTGTCTTGGCTCAAAGCCATGCACTTCCTAGGAACTTTTTCTTCACGGAAGCTTCACTGTTATTAAAAGTGAGATAAGAAATAATTTCAACCCAACGATATTTTGTGTCCAACTCTTTACTTTCCCTCATACTTTTCCCTAACTCGTGCATTGAGCTAAAAGATAACTTACCTTGCATTCATTATAAAGTGATGGATGGCTGTCACGAAGATGATTCAGCAGATTGGACGTGTTTCCCCCATTCGCAGCAACATTCTTCTGGCAAGCTCTGCAGACAGGGTTACCATCTTCTATTAAGTTAAATGTGACACGGTAATACTAACCATCTGGGGAATTTTATCATGAAACCGGTAACTGTTTCATCCCTAATGGGGCGTGTAATATATTTAGTATTATTTGGTGCAGAGCAGTGCAAATTGAAAAATAGGGGTAGATTGTATGAATACATTATAAGTGGTGTGGTTAGGTCTGCTGCCAAGATCAAATCAGTAACTCTCCTTCCCATTAAGAATCGAGTGTATGCAGTGCAGCACAGTTTTGTAAAAAGACAGCATTAAATTTCACTAAGAGGTATATTGATTTTTAGTGGTAGTCATACCCAGCTGACTGACAGACCTTAGAGCATATATATTTTCTAGCTTCACTATATTTATGTTGATATTTTAGTAGCATCACAGACAGAGATTATGATACAAGTGCACACATTTTTATTTTCAATGCCACAATCTGCAATAATGACAAACACTTCACCAGAGCTCAGTTTGTTCCCTGGTTTCCCCCTATAAATGCTATGAAAATTTCAGGAAAATACCTTATTATTATAATCCCTGCATCTGTACTAAGAGGGGGTCTTGGCAGAACACCCCATATGCATTATACCCATGTAAGTGCCGCATTAATTTATCACCAGGAAAATAGCAAGATAATGCACACTTCAAAAATAAATTGGCTTTTGTCCGCCTAAAATAGCAACACATGGAATTAAGCACAAAATTAAGCTTGCGGTGATGTGATGTCTTTACTTTGTTTACACACTCAACACAAGCACAGGAATCATGAATGAACTGACCTGAAAAAGCAGATAAATTATCTATAGCAGATATATTATTCTGTCACTCAAGTACTGTGTGGCATACAATTATGCTTCCATTATGATTCGCAGTGATGAAAAAAATCTGATGAAGGCATTTTCTAATTAGCTTATTTAGAAACATGTAGCCTCTCCTGAAAGCAGCAGAAAGCTAAAGTGCGAGAATCATTAGAGGGAGGCTGTCTTTGAAAGCATTGGTGTCAATATGCTCTCTTCACCTTAAAGTAATGGTTGTCTTTGTATAATTCTACTCAAAGTTGTGGTTGTAATGGCTTTGTTGTATTTCATTCCATAAACACCTGTAATTGTGAGCTGTGTCTTCTCTGACCACGCAGCACTAATATTTCTTAGCAGTTATCCAACACTAGCGTTGTTTTTTTTCTTGCCAAAGTTGTTTTCTGTGTCTGTATGTTTCAGAAATGTGAACTGAACATGGACAACCTGAGCAAGCCAGAACTCTTGACTCTCCTGAGCATCATGGAGGGTGAGCTGGAGGCCAGAGACCTGGTCATTGAGGCTCTTAGGGTGAGTGACTTTCTGCCTGATACACATAACACCCAGTATTCCAGTATACAGACACTTGCTGAAAATTGGTAACTTTCTTAGGGGTCTAAGCACTGAAGGTGCTGGAACCCTAATTTAATTGTTAGGAATTTTTACTTCTTCTTCTTCTTCTTCTTCTTCTTCTTCTTCTTCTTGCAAAAAATCATGCAGACCAAACCACAAATCAGAGAGACATGAAACTTAGTCAACAGCTACTACTCCCTGCTTTAGCACAGTGTTTAATGTTTTATGTTACATTCCCGACTGATTCCTTGGGTTCTACCAAACAAAAAAATGGCGTAATAACTTGAAAACATGACCACTATGAAACAGTCAGCTTTCAGCAGGCACTTGAAAGGGCATTGAGAAATCTTCACGAAACTTTAATGGTAACTTTGTATACGGACCCACTACTATCTGATGTAATCTCACTGAAATTGGCCTCTGCTATTTACAGTGGTGCTTGAAAGTTTGTGAACCCTTTATAATTTTCTATATATCTGCATAAATATAACCTAAAACATCATCAGATTTTCATACAAGTCCTAAACACAGATGAAGAGAATCAAATTAAACAAATGAGACAAAAGTATTGTACTTGGTCGTTTATTTATTGTGGAAAATTATCCAATATTACTTATCTGTGAGTGGCAAAAGTATGGGAACTTTTGCGTTCAGTATCTGGTGTGACCCCCTTGTGCAGTAATAACTGCAACTAAATGTTGCTGTAACTGTTGATCAGTTCTGCATTTCGGCTTGGAGGAATTTTACCCATTCTTCAACACAGAACAACTTCAACTCTAGAATGTTGGTGGGTTTCCTCAATTAATTGATTGCTTCAGGTCCTTCCACAACATTTGAATTATGGTCAAGACTTTATTCTTCTTTAGCCATTCTTTGGTATAACAACTTGTCTTCTTAGGCTCGTTGTCTTGCTGCATGACCCACTTTTTCTTGAGGTGCAGCTCATGGTCAGATATCCTGACATTTTCCAGTAGAATTTGCTGCTTTAATTCAGAATTCATTGTTCCATCGATGATGGCAAGTCGTCCGGTCCTAGATGCAGCAAATCAGGCCCAAACCATGATACTATCATCACCACATTTCACAGATGGAATAAGGTTCTTATGCTAGAATGCAGTGATTTCCTTTCTCCAAACATAGCCCTTCTCATTGAAACCAAAAATTCTATTTTGGTCTCCTCTATCCACAAAATATTTTACCAACAGTCTGCTGGCTTGTCCACGTAAGCTTTAGCAAACTTTAGACCGGCAGCAATGTTCTTTTTGGATAGCAGTGGCTTTCACCTTGCAAGCTGCCATACACACCATTATGTTCTCTTGATTGTAGACTCATGAACATTACCATTAGCTAATGTTGCCAGAGGCATTTAGTTGCTCAGAAGTATCCCTGGCTCCTTTGTGACCTCGTGGACTATTACACGTCTTGCTGTTGGAGTGATCTTTTTTGCTCGACCACTCCTGGGGAGGGTTACAATGGTCTTGAATTTATTCCATTTGTACACAATTTGTCTGACTGTGGATTGGTGGAGTCCAAACTCTTTAGAGATTGTACTTGTTTAGTACAAGGTTCTGAGGATGTCTACAAAGGTTTGGGTGTGGTCGTTGAAAGGGGTGGAGTTAGGTGCAAATAGTTAGATCAATCAAACAGATTTCTTTCATTCAGGCTTTGCACACAACAGGCATTGATCTGTCATCACAAAAACTGAAGTAGGGTGGGTCATGAATTTTTTTTTTTATTGATCTATGTATCTTGGCACGAACTGGCCACTAGAAGCGCTATTTGCATGGAGTACTTGGATCCCACCGAATGATACGAAGAAGCCTTTATTTGTCACATATACATTGCAGCATAGTGAAATTCATTTCTTCACATATCCCAGCTTGTTAGCAAGTTGGGGCCAGAGCGCAGGGCCAGTCATGATTCCGGCCCTTGCTCAGGAGCCCAACAATGGCAGCTTGGTAGTGTTGGGGCTTGAACCCCTGACCTTCTGATCACACAGAGCCTTAACTGTTGAACCACAAAGAAATTTGATATAAATGAATATTATTGCAAGGACTTATTGTGATTATATTAATGATAATGGAATACAGTTTCCCACTACTTTATGGAGAAATGCATTCAGATTTAAATTTTAAAATGCCTTTCTTCACTCAAAGCAGTTGTTAACAGTTGTGTGTATGCATTTGGTCATTAAATCAAAATGTATGCAGAATTTACTCTTATCCTATATTTTTGCCAGAAAAGAATCAGAATAAATTTAGTAGAGAACATATAAGTAGAGAAAGAGCTATGTTAAAAAACCTTAAATCACCCCAGAACAGTTATGGCCCAGTGTTCATACAGTTCATACAGCTGCACTGAAAGTAAAGGGGCTGAATAATTTTGCACGCCCAATTTTTCAGTTTTTTATTTGTTGAAAAAGTTTGAAATATCCAATAAATTTGGTTCCACTTCATGATTGTGTCCCACCTGTTGTTGATTCTTCACAAAAAATTAGTTTTATATCTTTATGTTTGAGGCCTGAAACGTGGCAAAAGGTCGAACAGTTCAAGGGGGCCGAATACTTTCGCAAGGCACTGTATATGCATCCAGTATATTGCTGTGTAATAAAGTCTACATACTTGCAACATTTCAAACATGAAGGTAAAAATTTTAAGTGTCCTAGTATAGATTGTGCCTCAAAATGTTCGCTCTGGGCTAATTTTTAAAATGGGATGCACTAATGGGCATTTCTTTCTATCTTTCTCTTTACATTTAAGCATAACAGGGCAGCTGTCAATTTTATTTTCTTCTGCACTCTATGTTCCCTCTTTCATTGCCTCTTTTTGTCTGTAATGCCTTTCATCACACTCCCTCTGTCTGTTCCCTTGGCTCCCAGTGTTCCCCAGTCCCCTCTTCCCTATGGATATTCCATTTCTGTAATTCTCCCTTGTCCTTCACCCCACTTTCATCCGTCACAGCAGTCATTAGCTGAATGTACCATTTGTTCCTTCTAATGGGGGGAATGGGCCTGAGTAAGCAGGGAGGAGTACTGTGTAAGTAGAAGTTTTGTGCATTAAAGTGTCCGCTCTATGCATTATTAAGAGGTCCTCATCTGTGTGATTAAATAGCGAGCTGACTGTTGTATTACTTTTCCTAAGCAGATAAAACAAATTGGTGCGTTCTTGAGTCACATGCGTGATGACATTTTCATGCTTGGTTTCAGAGGCAGTCAATGTTATCACTGTGGGTCACATGAAAATAATAGGACACCATTTTTGTGGCCTTTTGTGGCATGTGAAGGGACAATATTGAATACATTAAGAAAACAGGTTTCTTTGAACTTGTTCTTCATTGCAAGTGTTGATAACTGAAAATAATGGCAATAAGGACAAAATACAGGAGCATTATGCTACCTAGCTTAAGCTATAGTAATGTGTATGGCACAGTAGAAGCAGGTTGACCAGCTTCCACAGAACATCAGAGTCATGATGGAAACATTCTTGAACACAGTTTGTGTTTTGTGTTCAGGTGCAAAATCTGTGATGGGCCATTCAACATGACTCGTGCTCACAGCTTAAAAATACTTCTGTGGATTAGGTCGAAAAAAATGTCAAATCCAATCCACTACCAGTCCAGAGTTTCAGGCCAGTATCGGCCTCAATGCTGGTTGAGTATCAACTTAGTGTATCATTACTGAATAATCAATGTCAACATAACATATGCCATGTGACGTTTGTATTTTTAGAGCAACTGTCCCAAATTAAAAACAGAAACAAGCAATTACAAATGAAACGAGGAAGCACCATGCACAAAAAAGTAACATAAGATATCTAAATAAAGCATATGAAATAAATGTAGTCATTATCTATTGGTGCATTAGCATGGCAGTGATAAGTTGATGTGTAAGTTTGCTAAAGCTTTGGGAAAGTTTTTAAATTCTTTTTTTTTTTTTATTCCTGCTTTCATCAATAATTAAGGTCTTTGTCAACATGCAGGAGGAAGCATGAGTATGAAGCGGATTTTGGTGACCTTTTGGTCATTTCCTGCCCGTTTCTTTGATGTCTCCTTAACAACAAGGCACCAGTGTTGCTGTGCAGCTGTTACTGTGTTCAGATGGAGCCGTTCAGCATGCCATGAATGTGTTCACTGCAACTGCCACGTGACCCGGTGGCAGGGCCATCACTAGGCCAAACTGGCAGCAGGCTCCAAAAGAAATGCTGCGTGCATGTGTATGTGTGTTACAGCTAGAGAGAGGGAGTACAAGCGGTCATATTTAGCTCTTGAGCTATGCAGGGCTATTTTTATTTTTGTGTGTCAGGTTTAAGTTAAAAGGATGCTAGACCGTGCTTGTTTTTGCATTATCGTAAAAGCAACTGTTCTTTAATTATTACACTGGCCATATTTCCCCACTGTTTACATCTCACTGTTCATCATTTAAAGCGCTCAGGCCAAGACATTTTTGGTGTAGGTGTAGATGAATTGAGTATGTTATGTCAGCCATTGAACATACAGGAGTGGTGTATATTTTACAGGCTCAGGTTATTAGTGCGAACAGGGGTCTGATGAGCTCTTAGTGTGCACTGCTCCACTTATTTTCTCTCTCTCTTCTTCTCTTCTCATCATCCAATTTGTCATCATTCTGTTTAAAACAGCCTCTCCAGATTGGCTTACCTGACAGCATGCAGCACCATGGTTCCATATGAACAACTAAGTGTAATAAAGCAGAATCTCATGCTGCTACTAACTCAGAAAGTAGATGGAGTGTCTCTTGCTCATTTTTTCCTGTCTGTACACTTCTCTCTCTCTCTCTCTCTCTCTCCCTCTCTCTCTCTCCCTCTTCCTCTCTCTTTCTCTCTCTCTGTATCTCTCTCTCTTTCTCTCTCTCTCTCTCTCTCTGTATCTCTCTCTCTCTCTGTATCTCTCTCTCTTTCTCTCTCTCTCTCTGTATCTCTCTCTCTTTCTCTATCTCTCTGTATCTCTCTCTCTTTCTCTCTCTCTCTCTCTCTCTCTCTCTCTCTTTTAATGTATTAGTGTAGATATGGCTCTGCCTCCATAGCATGTCAGTCTCTGACCCGAATCATAAATGCCTTAAAAATAACAGTAGTATTTTCAGTAGGATGCCTGACCAGAAATCACTTTGACTGAAGTGAGTGACTGACATTTTAAGTGCGACTTTAATTATTAGTGAGACTGACAAGTGAGACCCAAAATGCTATAGTTAGTATGAATGTTTTATCCAAATAAATCACTATTTGTTGTTTATATAACCCTTGTTTGATCCTCAGCAACACATGTTTTGTATGTTCTCCGGTTTCCTCTCATCTCCCCCAGAAAGATGCTGGTAGGTGGATTGCTGACTAGAAATTGCCTCTAGGTCTGAATGGCTGTCTGTGTGATGTCCTGTGTTGGACCTACATGCCATACAGGGTGTACTCCCACCTCAAAACTCAGTGTTCCTGTTATAGGCTCTGGGTCGACCGTTACCCTGGTCAAGAAAAAGTGTTTACAGGAGAAGTATTTTCTTGCGTAACACAAGCAATGATCAATGTGAAGCAAGTGTGTCATGCACAACACAGTCAAGAGAAAGCAAGGGCAATGGTCTGCACTGGTAGTATGGTGAGTTATCGAACAGAAATCAGGAAGTCTCAATCAACTAATAGAAAATCAGAGGCAGTAGGGACATGACATTAGGCTGGACTGGAAAGATGAGACGCACATCACTACACTGACACAGAAAACATGGAACAGACAGAAAAGCAACCTGTATCAATGCACTTAACTAGCTAACTAGCTCAGCATACATTATTACATTAAGTCATTTACCAACTAATAGGCAAGTCAATTAAATTTCCAGGCAACTTATTTAAAAAAGTTTATAATGATAATGTTGTTGGCCATATTTCCTATATTGTCTATGTTAATGCCTCACAAATGAAATCATCTTACTTTCAATATTCTGAGGAGTTAGTGTCCAAGTATGAGCAGAGAGTGAAGTTAAAACCAACTTTGCTAACAGTGTTCTGCAGACTGCAGCCCAGAGTGCATTGCACTATACTTCATTTTTTGTTGCTGGATGATACCATAAAAGCTTCTTTGTTCTTTTTCATGGCCGTGGGAAGAGTCATACGCCAATCTCACTGTAGACGCAGCCAGACTCAAGCTCTGTAGAACCTGGCTTACTTAGTTGTCATTCTTTGATAGAAGAACAAAAATAACCTACCTTTTATATTTCCATGCACACCGATAAAGCTGAAAGTCCCAGACTGTGCTATGGAACAGCACCAAATATTGTCTTAGGTGCCAATGAATACACACTGCCCTAAGCTATCTAAAAACACTGTTGTAGCATTAATACTGTGCATATTGCGCAGGGTTACATATGCACTATTTGTTTTTAAATGATAACATTTTGAAGCAAAAATGTTAACCAATATCAACTGGGCCTGTGTGAAAATCTATTTGCCCACCCGCTTGTAGACAAGAGTTAATTTTATGTCATGCCATTAAACGAGTTACCACTCACACCAGTCATGTTTTATTGCTGTGGTGTCCTGGACCTCTTGTTATATTTTACCAGCACCTCTGTTATTTGCAGGCTTTGATTTCATTACATTTACATTTATTCATTTAGCAGACGCTTTTATCCAAAGCGACTTACAAGTGCACACTCACACACCAATGGTAGCAGAGCTTCCCTGCAAGGTGCTAAATTGCCATTGGGGGCAACTTAGGGTTCAGTGTCTTGCCCAAGGACACTTCGGCATGGGATCACCCGGGCCGGGATTCGAACCGCCAACCCCACGATTCGTGGATTAGTGGACAACCCGCTCTACCGACTGAGCCACAGCCGCCCTATTTCATTCGCCTATTATTCTTCCCTGAGCTTTTAATAGCAGTGTACTATGTTTAGCTCTGTCACGGCTCTGTTAAGCATGTTAGCATAGCAACAAGACTGTGCCCTATTGGTTCTGTAGAACTTTGTAATCTTTATGTTAAAGGGAGTAGGGGATGGTATAGTAGTATGGCATGTAAAGCAGTATAAAATGCTCATTTACTGTGCTATCAGGACTGGATGCGAAAAAGGGTCAAAGTAAGCTGTTGTTAAAGAGAGGTACAGTAAGAGAGGTGGATGTTATGTACCTGTGTGACAGCTACTGATTGTTGACAGTGTCTGCTTGTGTAAAAACAGAGATGACCTAAGAAGACTGCTATTTTATTTTGTAACAGGATATTTAACCCATCACTGCATCCATTTTAGAGCAAGGGGGAACATGCAGCATTACATAACCTCATATAATCAAAATGTCATTATTCAGTGAGTTAAGCTGTTCCCATCATCTTTATGTGCAGCTCTCTGTTGTTTTCATGTGGCTGTAGGCACAGATTTTTCATAAAATGACAAACGTGTGAGTGGACTAGTATATTTGCACTCAGGGTAAATATACAAAAACACAGTGGTTATTTGTCTCAGTGTACTATAAAGATCACAGATAAACTAAATGGAAACTCTGTTTCTTGCCTGTCCATTTTTCTTGACAGTATTGCTGAAAATGGAATTTAGTACATTTAGGGTTGTACAATTAATAGTAAATTGATCATCGTCATAATTTCTGGCTTAGCCAATTAATTAAACATAATTTGCCGTTATATTGGGTATCTTTGCCAAAGTTAACTAATTGGTTAACTCAGTATTAGGGGGTAGTTTTTGCTGTTTTTACCAGGAACGAGGTGGAGACATTGCTAGATTCTACACCAGGTATCTTGTATGTAGCTAAACAATTTTTATGAATTAATTAAATGTAATATAATTTAATTTTGTTAGCACACGCACACCAGTCCCTCCAGGATTGTGCAATTTTCGGATGGCAGAAAGTAACACAAAATCCAGCAAACTCCGCAATATTCAGAGGACCCATATGGAAATGTGATACGTGAATTTCCAATACATATAATATTGGCATATAAAAGTTTCACTTGTGTCCATGTAAATATGGTTTACAATTTGTATATGTGGCATATGTAGAAACATATTTGAAATTGGTCATTTTCAAATATGGAACATATATGTAGTGTGTGTGTGTGTGTGTGTGTGTATGTATATATACAGTGCCTTGCGAAAGTATTCGGCCCCCTTGAACTGTTCGACCTTTTGCCACATTTCAGGCCTCAAACATAAAGATATAAAACTGTAATTTTTTGTGAAGAATCAACAACAGGTGGGACACAATCATGAAGTGGAACCAAATTTATTGGATATTTCAAACTTTTTCAACAAATAAAAAACTAAAAAA
>JAFFST010049071.1:0-13360 GCA_022414735.1 Noturus placidus | reverse complement strand
GAGATAGCTCTGTGTGTGTGTGTGTGTGTGTGTGTGTGTGTGTGTGTGTGTGTGTGTGTGTGTGTGTGTGTGTGTGTGTGAATAATGTTACCAAGCTACAACAGTGGGATTGTGTGAACTTTGGGATTGTGTCACAGCCAGTGGTACAGGAATCATTGCACAGGTAGGTGAAGAATAGAGTCCAGTAAATATCAGCAATAAACTGAAACTAAAAAGAGACTGGCTTAAAGTAATTTAAGTTCTTAAAGTAATTTAAGAACTACTAATAACTGGCTATGGGAAGCACGGTGGTTTAGTTCTTAGTACGTTTTTAGTAGGGTCGGAGGTTTGATTCCCACCGTGGCCCTGTGTGTGTGCAGAGTTTGCATGTTCTCCCCAGGCTGCAGGATTTCCTCGGGGTACTCCGGGTTCCTCCCCCAGTCGAAATACATGCATGGTAGGCTGATTGGCGTGTCTAAAGTGTCTGTAGTATATGAATGCGTGTGTGTGTGTATGTGATTGGGCAATGTGATTTATTGGCACCCCATCCAGGGTGTACCCCGCCTTGTGTGCCATGCTCCCTGGGATAGGCTCCAGGTTCCCCGTGACCCTGAACAGGTTCCCTGTTATATCAGCCATAGGGAGTGTCTTTACTGACTTTACTGTGTGTCTGCTAAATAAATAAATCTGTGTCTAAAAGCATTTAGATAAATCAGAGCTCTTTTGGAACAATATAATTTGGTCAAATTTGGTTATTTGTCAATAATTCAGTTTGTCATGTTCGGAGAAAGAAGGGTTGTGCATACCCACACCGAGGTGGGAGCATGATATGGGGCTGGTCTCTGCAAGCAGTGAACCTAGACATATTAATCTTATTAGCCAAGAAACGGAATCTGGGTAGAACACGGATGTTTCAACAAGAGAACTACCCCAAACAGCCAAGATGAATACATACTTTTTTTGTTCACATTTATAAGTACAAAGTTGAAAGATATTATTGCGTAAATGTGAAGTGCATATGGAAACACTGGAAACATATTAAATAACAAAAACAAACGTGTCGGATTACTCATTTCCCTGCACTGTGTATTGTGACAGCACTAGAAAGTGGATAGGCTGTTACTGGCAATGTGAATAGGGTGTTACTGTAGATAGGCTAGATATGGGACATGGGGTTGTCTGTTCTGTTTTTAATTTATGAACAGATTTGGAGTGCAAATCCAGAAATACAAACAATACTAAACGGTGAAAAAATGTAGAAAAAACTACTAATAATTTGAGGCATGGATAGAGTTTATTTTATAGGTGAAAGCTTTTTGAAAGGTTTTGAGCCACATCTGTGAGATGATTGGCAGCATTTCCATAAACACTTTGGATGTCATTCATCCAAAACTTTAAATGAGGCAAATCCTACTAAAGGAGATCTTGTACCTCTGTATTCAAACCTAGTCTATGGTCATATACCAGCACATACTCTCTTTTTCCCCATCACAGGATTGAACTCTGAGACAAGTCTAGCTTGGCAGTAGAGGATGAAGAAGAGGAAGCCTGGGTACTGCTCTGCTTCATTTTCGTCTGCCAGAACATAGACTCCAACTTGATCTTTTACACTTTTGAGCTCTCACCATTCACTCAAGGCAGCAGGAGGCTCATCGATGCCCCCCATGTGGAAAACATTGCCAGCACTGAACAACTGAAAGAGGCTATCTTATCTCCTGTAATGCAGCAGAATTTGCAATTAGAGGAGACCTGGGCAGATAAAGTGGTTAGAGGACTATGGATGGGCTGGGCATCGTCTGACATGCTGAGTTCATATATTCAGAAAGCCAAGGAGGACTATATTGCTCTCAACCTATACAAGGTGACCTACACAGGACACTGGACAAAGCAGAAGGACAAAAATAAGCTCCTGTGCCAGCTGAAGCAGCAGGAACCACTCAGGACACTGACTGGGTCTGAGGAGCCCTTTGCGAGCCTGGGATGGCAGAAGCTGGTGCCTCAGCAACCTCTGGACCAGACAATTAGCGGTCCCTACAAGACATGTGCTGTAGTTTCCTCAGCTGGTGCCATTCTCAACTCAGCCCTGGGTAGGGAGATTGGTGAGTGGCTGGGTTTAGATTCTAAACTAGTTTGACTGATTGCATAGATAACCACTGGACATTTTGCTTTTAAATGAAGAGATTTGTTTCCTGTAAAGTTTAATCTTAACTAAAAACATACCAGAGGGCCAAAATAATCATTTTATTTCCCTTATGAATAACTAAAACTAATATGTATGCGATTGTATTTCACATGTTTTATATATAATTTAAAACTCAAACAAATCCACTTTGAGAAAACCTCATATGAAATTTAAAAATGTATTAATACGCTTCATGTTTTCAAACTTTTGGGGAGATATATTTCATTTAAATGCTCACATGTATCATTCTACTACAGATTTAATTAATATTAATATATTAATAATATATTATGAAAAGGACTAAGTATATCATTGTTTCTTATTGACCAACATCTGATATACTGAACAGTATGGTCCTCTATGCATTGCTCATTATCATCACCGCCAATATACACAGATCAGTCATAGCATTAAATCCACGGAGAGGTGACATGCTTTAGTTATTTTTGTATAAAGAATTTCAAAAGAATTAAATTTGTTGCTAGGTTTATGTTTTACGTCTAAATTTTGACTATGAATGAGTGCGACACCTCCTCCTCTACCAGTTAAACGAGGCTGGTGTACATAAATGTATCCAGGCTGACTGGCTTCATTTAATGCTATATACTCATTTTGCTTAATCCAAATTTCTGTTAAACACATTAAATGATATTCCTGATCAGTAATAGTTTCATTAAGAATAAGAGCCTTAGATGCAAGAGATCTAATGTTTAATAATCCTAACTTCAGATTAGAGATGCTGGTTTTACATTCACTATGATTTAGTTTTATGTTTATTAAGTTGTTAAAACAGACTTTCTGTTGAATATCTGGTTACAATGGCACCTGTCAAGGGGTGGGATATATTAGGCAGCAAGTGAACAGTCAGTTCTTGAAGGTGATGTGTCGCAAGCAGGAAAATAGGAAAGATCTGAGCGACTTTTACAAGGGTAAAATTGTGATGGCTAGACGACTGTGTAAGAGCTTCTCCAAAACAGCAGGTCCAGGTCTTTAGGTGTTCCTGCAGTGGTACCTACCAAAGTGATTCCAGGAAGGATAAACGGTGAACCAGCAACAAGGTCATGGGTGCCCAAGGCTCAATGACTACCTTTACATAGACAACAGTAATGTAATTATTGACCTGACTCTGATTAAGATAATAATGTGATTAAGGTGTTTACATGAGCCGCTTTTAGAATACTCCTGTCATGTTCCTGTTATAGATCATAATTAGATTAACAGCCCGCGTCATTACGTCACCGCAACACGCCGTCCGACTTCCACCATAATTTCACGTATCAACATACAGTTCGTCTTCCTTATGGTACCGTATACAGTTTTGCGTGTTTTTATTTAATTTGTTTATGAACACTTAAAGTGCAGTTAATTATTTGTCATGCTGTACGTGCTAATAGACGACTGCTTGAAGCCGTGAGCTGTGTCTCAAACCGTGTACTTACTACGTACTTTGCTATATAGTAGCCGAGATACATGTATTTTTCCCCACTACAGGCCTATAGTAGGAAAGTATGAGGTTTGGGACACAGCTGAACTCTCTTATTCGCCGTAAATGTTGAGCGCTACCGTGTGTGATCGTGTCCTGTCGCAAAATGCGGTGAAAACTCTCACATGACGTTCATCATGTGATTAAGGTGTTTACATGTCTGTCATACACGTCCATAATATGACTAAAACAGGAATACTCCACCTGTCTTAATTCGATTAGAGCTTAATTAGATTAGGACCTTAATGAGATTAAGGCAAGTAAAAATTGCTGTTTACATGCTAGTTTCTTAATCAAAGTATGGTCTTAATCAGATTAAGAGTGGATTATTGTTCTCCATGTAAACGCAGCTAATGATGCGCATCGGTGAGCGAAGGGTGCGAAGGCTAGACCACAGAGTAGCTATTGTAGCACAAATTGCTGAAAAATTTCATGCAGGTTATTATAGAAAGGTGTCAGAACACACAGTGTATCGCAGTGTGTGCTGCATAGTAGCCCATGCTGACCCCTTGTCCACCATTGAAAGCAACTACAATGGGCACGTGAGCATCAGAACTGGACAATGAAGCAATGAAAGAAGGTGGCCTGGTCTAATGAATCACATTTTCTTTTATATCATGTGGATAATGCATTCTGCCACACTGCAAAAATTGTTCAGGAATGGTTTGAGGAACAAGCCAAAGAGTTCAACGTGTGCTCCCAAGTTTACCTCAGGACCTACCTCGCAACTTTCAGGACTTAAAGGATCTGATGCTAATGTCTTGGTTCTAGATACCACATCACACCTTCCATGCCTCGATGGGTGAAAGCTGTTTCGGCAGCACCGGGACCTACACAATATTAGGCAGATGTTTTTAATGTTATGGCTGATTGGTGTATACAAGAAAAAGTGTATATATTTAAATGTTTAAAAACTTTGTTTTTATTATATTTTGTTCTCCATGTTATATCATTTTCTCACTCATCATTTCACCCTCTCTTATCTCCCTGAATGAGAGTCTATTTGTCATACTGTTCATTTATGTTCGTTGTTAGTTTGTTTCACCATTAATTTGATCAGGTGTTTAACATTGCTGCTGCACAATGATTAATTGCTAAATGTGTTACAGCATGAACATTATGGCTGAGCGTTATCTTTCATTTTTTTCATATTCAGTTACCATACCAGTACCTATGGAATGAAATTAGTCTCTAAATTATGAACAAATGCATACACATTTATCCATGAACATGATAAATGTTGCAAATGCATCATACTATCCACAATCAAATGTGCAGCGGATAGAGACGTACAAATAGACACATATTTGTGAATACAAATGTTCTATTTTGTATTAATGTATCATCATTCAGGTAACACGCATGTATTCATTGACATCCTTACTGAGTCGACCCTGTTCGGTTTATTAGAATCTTCATCTATCCTCTATAACGCTTATCCTTCTTCAGGGTCACGGGGAACCTGGTGCCTATCCCAGGGACCATCGGGAACAAGGTGGGGTACACCCAGGACATGGTGCCAATCCATCACAGGGCACAATCACACACCCATTCATACACTACGGACCCTTTATGCCAATCAGCCTACCATACATGTCTTTGGACTGGGGGAGGAAATCGGAGTACACGGAGGAGAACATGCAAACTCAACACACACTGTGGGAATCAAACCCCTAACCATGGAGCTGTGATGTGAACGTGCTAACCACTAAGCCACTATATCTCCCTATCCATACACACCTGTGCATAAGCAAAGCAGCTACCATTAGATGGCAGTCTCAGCTTTACAGACTTGGTGGCACCTGTCTACTTGTGCTTGATTCCAGAACAAGTGCTACTGGATGTTTTTGGCATGCTCCCAGAGAACCTCAGACACATCGATTAAAATGATAATACTAACTTAACATTTATCAAATTCATGAATAATTGTGAACACATTTGTGCATAATTTTGAGACTAATTTCCATCCCACACAATACTGGAAGTTCTTCAGTAGTGTTTGCTTGCTTAAAAAGGCTAATTTACTCTTTTCTTTTACACAGCAAGACCGTAATAGGAAAGTTATGCACATGTGGAAGGTCCATTTTGTGGGAACTTTAAGTTACATTGAATTGCCAGTTTATTAGTCATATTGACCTATATCAGCACCATGGTCTCAATCTAACACTATCATCAGATGATCATTTTGCTCATTTTTTGATCTACTGTAAATTTACAATTTCAAGAACTCTGGTTATGTTCTCTGTATTCACACGCTCTTAATGTATGCTTCACCCCTGGAATGAGGTGATGCAGCATTTGCTGCCATCTATTAATCACAGAAGGGATTGAGCAGCTTGGTGTAAGCCAAAGCCTTAATCATTGAGCTGGCATTGCCCCATTGTCTATGGTTGTGTAGAATATAAACCTGACCCTTGATTCTGTGTATAAATTTGACTAGTATCATTTGTCTAAGTATCTTTTGTCTGTATAAGTGTCAGTCAATTATATATTATGTATTGATCACCTCCCTGTTCTCCTCCAGTGGGTTCATTTCCCAGTTCAAAGACATAGGTTGTAGGCTGATTGGAATTTCCAAATTGTCTGTAGTGTGTGAATTGGTGTGCGATGGCACCGTGCAATGGGTTGGCACCCCATCCAGGGTGTCCACCACTTTGTGCCCGGAATGTCCCTGGGATAGGCTTACTGATAAGCGATATAGAAAATGGATGGATGGATATTGTTTACTAAAAATTCTGGGAAGGGTACAGTCAACAGCATACTGTCATTTGTAAATAATAATGATGTTGCATTTTGTGAGAGCTTGTGGTTGCCAGATACCGAACACCTGAAGCTAAATATTATCTTCAGTATGTAACAAAAGCAACAGCAACAAGGAACAAGAATATGACTGGGGAGATTTATAGAGTGGAAAACAAATAGAAACATTTTAGGGAAAAACGGGTTGGGGTGTACAATAACCTGCCATTGTAATAAAAATCTGCAATTTTAATAGGGGTGTGTAGACATTTTTTAATATCCACTGTATATGAATTTGATTTTACCATATTTTTATTGAGGAGGCACCAGTTTACGCCAGTTTTCCTGGTTTCCGCCCGCCTCTGTGCCAGTAGGTGGATTGTTGACGTGTGGAATGCAGTTCATCCATGTTGCATTCCCTAGTGTTCCCATGATAGGCTCCACATCCCTGACCATAATAACTAGTTAGTAAAGATGATTGAATATTGTTACTGTGTCTATAGATTCTCATGATGCAGTGCTTCGGTTCAATGCTGCTCCAACAGAGGGTTATGAGAATGATGTGGGCAGCAAGACCACCATCCACATCATCAACTCACAGGTAGACCTCTGTCCACTCCCATCTGTCTCTCTCACAAACTCATGTACTTGCTCTCTATCAGAGAGAACAGATATGGAATGTTAATTAAACTAAATTATAATTAAAAAAAACATACTACCTCCATCAGTGAACAGATTATGGCTGATCCACAGCATAGGTTTGCCGACAGTAACCTTTATAAGAATGTTACACTTGTGGCATGGGACCCTGGTCCATATTCTGGCAACCTCAAAACGGTGAGTAATAACCAAAAGTAACCAAAAATTCAATAGCTTACCTCTGTTGATCAGTATGTCCCCAAACAGACTTTTTCTTTGCAAGTTCAATTCAATTCAATTAAATTTTATTTGTATAGCGTTTTTTACAATAGACATTGTCACAAAGCAGCTTTACAGGAATATAAACACAGTACACACACAGTAAAAATGAGAAATTATTTTTACTTCCATCTTAGTCCAAGATTTATGTCATGTACCTTCACTTGTAATTCATTAGTGTACTCAAAATCTAGAAATATTAGCTTAAGATTCCAGTGCTATCATGACTTCCCGCGTCTCTTGGGTCTTTCATAGTGGTACAAGAACCCAGATTATGACCTGTTCACGGAATATACTGAACACAGGAAGAGATCTCCATCACAGCCCTTCTACATTCTGCATCCAGACTTCCTTTGGAACCTGTGGGACATACTTCAGAGCAATACAGAAGAGAACGTCCATCCAAATCCACCCTCGTCAGGGTTTATAGGTTAGACTCAGATCAGAATTAAAAAAAAAAAAAAAAAACTCCATTTGCGTAGGTGATACAAAAAAGTCATTTAAAATTAAAGCCATTTTGGAACCCTGGGTAATATACTGTACAGCACCTCAATGAACTTTTTGACGACCTCATCAAAATAAGCCAATAGCAATGTTGATGAGTCTGAAATAATGGTATACCGTTGCTATATCTATATTGATATTACAAATGTGTAATTGTTAAAGGCAGCTTACTTCTAGAGGTATAAACCTCAGGCTTCCATGCAACACAACATGATTTTAGTTCCTAAGACAGCGCTTCAATATTTGACAATTACACTGAATCTGCTATGGTACAATATGAAAAAAAAAATTTTCTTAGGCAACAATGAGATATTTGACGTTAACCTGGAATATGCTAAGATACAATTTGATTTAGTAGTCTCTGATCGATGTGTGACCCCAGAATCTGGGGTAGGCCTACTATTAATTAATGAATGATGGTGATATAGTGAAGGATTATTTTATGTAATGGAGTTACAAGGAAATGAGCTTGCTAGACTATTTACATATCAGTTTAAAAAGATGAAATATAGTTTATTGGTTGATTTATACTCAATTGGAATCAACAATAAACAATTTATAAAATGTGCCTGATTTACTTCAACTGTTGCCTTTTAAATCGAAGAATCAATTAAATCGTCCAATTGGTACACCCCTACTTTCTTCATGACATTACGGAATCCCTAGACAGCCATGCATTATTACTCTTTTTTTCTGTTGTTTTCTCGTGATCACAATATAACAAAAGTTGTTTTCTTGTGATCTTGTCTTAATTTTCCTGTGCACTGGACATCAATGGGGTTCCATTTCAAAGGGAAATCCATAGTATAACACTATGGGAGAGCTCCTCGAGAGAGACAAATATGAGTGAGAGAATTCAGGAAGTGTGTTACGCTTGCTCCCGTTTCATCACGAGGAGTAGTGCACACTTTCTTTGTGCAGTGTCTAGGTGTGGAGCATGCGCGGCAGCCCTTGAGAGGTCTGACTGCACATTAGAATGCCTACATTAGGCAGCTCCGCTCACGACTTGCTGAAGTGAGTTGGGTTTCAGAGCCTTGTATCGAGGCAGCTAGCCGTCTCAGGTCCGGGGGATCTCTTATGGATCCAATAGAGGAGCCGGAGATGATTGCTGCTCTATCTCTTACTTTGTCTTCCGGGTCCGGGTCTCCGCTGGATTTTGGAGCTTGCATCACGACTCCTCCTTCCACTATGGAAAGCCAAAAAAAAAAAAAACCCAAAAAAACACGTGCACACACACACACACACACACACACACACACACACACAAATAACAGTAATAATTCCTCTCTGTCTCCAAGGAGCCAGAAGGATATGCTACAAACTGAGAGCAGCATATAAAGTGTTGCATGAAGTGATTACTAAGGCTGGATGAGATTTTTTCTCCCCAGTGAAAGTAAATCCCTCACATTGCAGAAACTCCCCTGTCTTCCAAAAGTGCATGACAAAATATCAGGCTTCTGGGGGAAACCATGCATAAGCCATCAGATTATTCGGCCATTGTGAGGAATGTAGGGCATGGCTACTTAGCTATGCTGAAGGTGGAGGAGGAGCTTGCGAGCTACCTCTCTCCATCGACGGCAGGTAGTAGGGGTCAGCTTTGCCATCCAAGTCACCGTGTAAGGCCACTGTGGCATTGGTGGGCAAGGCCTATGCAGTAGTAGTCTTGCTTGTGGGTCACTGCAGACAATGGCAGTGTTGCAGGCCTTCCAAGCAGACATGCTGAGTGAGCTCGACATATGGCGTAATTCAGCCAGTTCCTTCCCTGTTGTGTCAAGTTCACCCGGGCATCCACGAGTGGCACTACTAGTGCGAGGGAGACACTGAAGGCGAGTACGGCAGCCCGCCAACACCCACAGACAGCCAGGGGAACCAGACGGCCACAGTCGCGGCCTGCTACTAGGCCTGAATGGTCATAAAGGCCAATCAGACAAAGACGAGCGGTCCTGGGGGGCCGTTGAGGGACGTATCAAGGGACATGTAGTTGTTAAGGCAGTTAGTCCCCAGTGCTACTGTATGGCCTCCTCTAGCCAAGGCTGTCCCAAGTTTTCAGTGTTCTCTGGTTAGCGAGCTGTCACAGGGCAACAGAAATCTGATGCTTTCTTTCCAATAGAATGTGGAATAGTTAATGTCACTAAAAAACAGTCTGGCAGCGTGGTAACTACTGAAAAATGTGTCTTCATTGGTTCTGTCTGCTGAAGAAAAGGGTTACTTAAAACTTAAATGTTGATTCTACAACAGTGCTGCAACATGTTTGTAGAAATATTAACACAAGTGTTTCTACACCACACATATTCATTCGATATTACAGCCTGGATATTCATTCCTCCCCGGGCTCGAGTGCCTTGCAGGCCTGTGAATTGTGTCTTTGCTTTAGATAATAGAGGCTGACTGCGTGGTTCACAGGTGCTGGTCGCGCGCGAGGGGTGCTCCCATAGTGTTATGCTAAACACAACGTCTCGTTCCCTTCTCAGGGAGCAGGGTTACATACGTAAGCCTTTGAATGGGTTTTTGGTTAAATGCCTGAAATAAGGTCTGTGGTTAACACAAGCTCAATATATGTTCACGTTTTATTTTTTAAAAAGCTTTAACATATCTTGAAAAAGACTGTTGCTAACAAGTGGCTAAATGGGACTACGGAAGTTGTCACGAACATTAACGTCATCACGCCAAACAGGAAAACTCTTTTATTACAGCCTCGTTGTATTTATACTCACACGCTTGCAACTTAACTTGTAGATTTATCAATTTATATTATTTTCCAATTGTATTGTTTTTTTAAAAGAATGGCTGAAAGAGTTGACGGAAGTGTAGCGGCGGTGGCGTTGAAGTCATGTGACCGTGGTGTAGTTTGTTTGTAGCCTAACATTAGCTTTTTTACTTCTGGCAAGTGTATAGGCTTCAAAATGTTATGATTCTTATCTTAATTAATGTAACATGTAAGAATCATAAAGTTTTGTTGGTCACACAGCTTATTTTTTGCAATAATCCAAAGGCAATGGAAAAATCCCATTGGCTTTTTGTCGAGGGAATCAGGGTGATGCTAACTTCTGGGGTGTCCTAAAAAAATACTTCATCCCTGCAGGATTGACGACTTCCACATTAGTGTCCAACACTTGAGAAGGGGACACACACAACTATCTCTTAATGAAGTCTCTCTTAAAAAAGTAATGAAAAGTAATAATGCATGGCCCCTTAGGGCTTCCATATGATATTAATCAACACCATTTAATTTTGGGGAGCTAGCTACAATGACTGTCCACAATCAGCAACTGAACAAATAGCTCAACTTGTCTAAAGTTCTTTTTTCTTTTTTCTTTTTTCTTTTTTTAAAGTGGAAAATTCCACTTTCATCTCTTATCTTGACTAAGCATACAGTAGGGGAAAAGAATATTTGATCCCCTGCTGATTTTGTATGTTTGCCCACTGACAAAGAAATGATCAGTCTATAATTTTACTGGTGGGTTTATTGGAACAGTGAGAGACAGAATAACAGCAAAAAAAAATCCAGAATAACGCATGTCAAAAATGTTATAAATTGATTTGCATTTTAATGAGGGAAATAAGTATTTGACCCCTCTGCAAAACAGGACTTAGTACTTGGTAATGACTTAGTAATGACTTTTCATTTTCAATGCCGTGGCTGAGGGAAGGAGGTTCTCACCCAAGATTTGACAGTACATGGCCCCGACCATCGTCCGTTTGATGCGGTGAAGTTGTCCTGTCCCCTTAGCAGAAAAACACCCCCAAAGCATAATGTTTCCACCTCCATGTTTGACGGTGGGGCTGAGCTCCATTTTGGTCTCATCTGACCACAATACTTTCACCCAGTTGTCCTCTGAATCATTCAGATGTTCATTGGTAAACTTCAGATGGACATGTATATGTGCTTTCTTGAGCAGGGGCGCTGCAGGATTTCAGTCCTTTATGGCGTAGTGTGTTACCGATTGTTTTCTTGGTGACTATGGTCCCAGCTGCCTTGAGATCATAGACAAGACCCTCTTGTGTAGTTCTGGGCTGATTCCTCACTGTTCTCATGATCATTGCAACTCAACGAGGTGAAATCTTGCATGGAGCCCCAGGCCGAGGGAGATTGACAGTTCTTTTGTGTTTCTTCCATTTGCGAATAATCGCACCAACTGTTGTCACCTTCTCACCAAGCTGCTTGGCAATGGTCTTGTAGCCATTCCAGACTTATGTATGGAATGGGCGGCTCTGGCTCAGTCGGTAGAGCGGGTTGTCCACTAATCCACTAACCGTGGGGTTGGCGGTTCGAATCCCGGCCCGGGTGATCCCATGCCGAAGTGTCCTTGAGCAAGACACTGAACCCTAAGTTGCCCCCAATGGCAAGCTAGCACCTTGCATGGCAGCTCTGCTACCATTGGTGTGTGAATGTGGTCTCATTAGTAAGTCTCTTGTAAATCTAAAAATGATATTTCTGTAAAGCTGCTTTGAGACAATGTACCATTGTAAAAAGCGCTATACAAATTGATAAATTATTATTATTATGTAGGTCTACAATCTTGTCCCTGACATCCTTGGAGAGCTTTTTGGTCTTGGCCATGGTGGAGAGTTTGGAATCTGATTGATTGATTGCTTCTGTGGACAGGTGTCTTTTATACAGGTAACAAACTGAGATTAGGAGCGCTGCCTTTAAGAGTGTGCTCCTAATCTCAGCTCGTTACCTGTATAAAAGACACCTGGGGGCCAGAAATCTTTTTGATTGAGAAGGGGTCAAATACTTATTTCCCTCATTAAAATGCAAATCAATTTATAACATTTTTGACATGTGTTTTTCTGGATGTTTTTGTGTCCAGAAGACACACGACTCTGTGCCACTATTATGACCAGTACCATGACTTTGCCTGCACATTGGGAGCGTACCACCCACTGTTTTATGAGAAGCTCTTCATCAGAAGAATGACCAACGTCTCTTTGGACGAACTTATGACAAAGGGCAAGGTCACTCTTCCAGGGTTCAGTCAGATCACCTGCTCCGGACAACATGTGTGATAAAGATGAAAGCATAAACTCAGATCTCATTTAAAAACCAAGCAAACTGAAACGACCAAATTGAAATATAAAATAAATCAGAAGCCGTAACAGTATACTAGTTATATAGATAAACTGGGTGGAAAGTACTCGAGTATTATTTGAAATTTAATACTTGTACTCTTAATTACATTTCCAACAAAAAAAATTACATTTTAAAATTTTTATTTAGATCATCAAAGTGCTTGTTACAAATCACGAAGGTTTCTTCTTCTCATCCATTTCAGTTTAAAACAGTGGTTTTCAAAGTGGGGGCCTCCAGGGGGCGCCCGGGGGCCTCAACAATTTGATGTGAAAAATAAATAAATACTTGATCTTTATATATATATATATATATATATATATATATATATATATATATATATATATAAACAGACAGAACTTCAACGTAAAGAAGGGGGATATATTCAGAAGTCTGTATTTTTTGTGTGTTTTAAAGACATCTTGCAAAAGGGGGGCCTCGGTCAAATGTTAATTCCATTTGGGGGCCTTGCCCTGGAAAGGTT
>JAFFST010049065.1:448913-477262 GCA_022414735.1 Noturus placidus | reverse complement strand
AACCCCCCCCCCCCCCCCCCCCCAAGCTCAGCTTTACTTATGTGTCTGACAGCCCAATTTTGTATGTACCTGTCAGTTTTTTCTCTAGGTCCCCCTCCTCTTTCTCTCCTTCTTTCTCAGTCTGTTGTTCTGCCCTTCATATAGCTTCCAGCTTAGCAAGCATTCGTGCAGCAAGGTCACACAGCGCTGAGGAGCCTTCCGCTGAACGAAACACTAACAATGCCTCACTCCTCCATAGGTTAATATCTGAAAATAAAATTGACTGCATCTCTCTTAACCACAGACGGTGATGAATGGCTTTTAATAAAGCAAACAGGGTTCCTGCTTGTCCGGATCAATCCTTCCTGTGGCTGCCATGCCAGCTATTGTCACAAGTAATTGCCTAAACCCCTTGTTGTATGAAATGAGACTCTTTCGGGGAACAAGGAAAAAAAATAAACGAATAAACAGCTGAACTCACGGTAGCCTCAATTTCGTACTCCAGTGCACTCAGCACTGCAAACCCTGAGCCGTTGGGGACAACTTGTCTGGATGCTAGTACAGTCAAGGCTATCCTATCAGCAAGGTTCAGACACACTGCTAAGATGATGTTACATCGGCCGTCCAATCAAGTCGGTGGTGGTTCTGCAGTTCCACCCAGATCATTCAGTCAGTAAGTCATGTACTCCTTCATAGAAGAGTAGAGGATCTGCTTTCAGAGCAGCACCGTAACAATTAAAACCGATCCCGTGGTAATGTAGTTGTTTACCACTATTTTGATAAACACTACTTCTGCCAATGTTTCCCAGCTTGTTTCTGCATGTTGGACCACGATCTCGGACAGTTGGGTTGTTGGGGTCATGTGACTTGCTGGCTGCATCTGGCAGTGGAATGCATTTGTTTGTCTCTTTTGGACTGCTTACAAAGACATGCATGTCCAGATTAATGATGTTTGATTAGCGTTCCACAACAATGCAGATTAATATTCATGGAGCTTTGCCCTGTTATTTTGGGCCCGGTTTTCCATCTAGGAACAGCTGATGACATTGGTTTCAATTAAGGTTTGTTGTTTGCCTTTCAACACTTTAATCTCTCCACAGCTGGTCACTGAAATTTGTCTACCTTTAACTGGAATGAGTCTTAACACGCTGCAGCTTTTAACACGCTTACACATGCAAAGTACTTTAGGAGATTCTGTACCTAATTGAAAATTGTGGTAAATGACTCAGCAAACTGACACATCAGTAAGACTTGTTTTGAAGTAGCTAAATGCTAACCAAGCAGTACCGAGTGGATCAACTCAGGATAACCTAACTACAAGTGAACATTAGCTAGCATACCACCACTCCAAACTAGGAGAAGAATCCTACTTGCATTGTCACTTAGGTTTCTATTGTTTGGTCAAACTATTCCTCTAAACACTCGGCTTGGACGTAACTGTGTGGAATTAGCAAGTCTATATTTGGGCTTGCTGCATCTGTTATGCATTAGAGTGCATTTATCTGGTAATCTACTGTGAGAGCTAAGCATCTGCATTCCAGGCAACCTGGAAACAGAGTTGCTGGACAATGACCAGCCATGAGGAGCACTTTACTTACTCCATCTGTCCGCTTCTCTTTCCTCCTTCTGTCACGCACTTTTGTGCTTGTCATGTCACTTATTTAGTTGTTACGAGGCATGAAGATCTAAACAGTTGCTGTTATTGTAGCATCTTTGTGGCTTTGCTGTTTTTTGATGTTACAGTCTTTGTTGTCTTCCTCCTTGTGTATGGGAACAAATGAGGCACCAGTTACCACTGTAAAGGGTTCAGCCTTAAATATTGTCACCTTGACTGAAGGCGTAGCACCTGGCAACTGAATCTGGTATTAAAATGATGTCAGTGCTGTGGGTTCACGGGGTTTGATTATCGACTCTCGTTTCTGAAGCGGTTTCAAAGATAAGCTGCTTGTTGTTGCAAGCTATTCTTTTAATTGCTTATAGCAGCAACCATGCAGCTGTTGTTTACATTGACCATGGTCGATAGCAACTGATTTTTAGCTTATATTAAAGGAAATCAAGTTCTTGATGGACTTTCTTTACTCTTAACAGGAGGACTGTCACTGGCAAGAGCTTATCCTAGATCAGTTTTATCAGCGGTAGGACGTTTTTGTAGCAATGCGCTAAAAACGAGAACCTCTGCAGTCTTCAACTCTCAGCCCATCTGTCCTGTCTTCGCAGCTTTGCTGATGCTGCCGTCTTGATTCGTGAGTAGAATACTCTCATGGTTGACGTTTCTCCCTCAGTGGAGAGGAAGAACACGTCAAGCTTCCAGACACTCATGCTGGATTGCTGTATTAATAAGTACCTCACTCATCTTACGACTGGTTGATAATATACTCATGTTACTGTAACATTCATGCATGATGTTGAATAGTCAGTCCTCAGAGGTAACGTGCTGCTGTGCCTAAAGGGATTGAGCAGAGAAGGTTAACATCATGCACTGACATGCTCTGAATAAAGCGTGCCTCTGCTCTCCCAGGCATTGTACCCACAAGGCATGTGTGTAAAGTAGAATGTGCTTCTGCCAGATGTGAAACTCTGCCATAGTTGATGAGTACTAATATTCCTCAGACATGCACATTTCGTGTCTCCAGAACTCGAGCCAGGGATCTTTTTTTTTTTTTTTGCACAGTCGCCATCTGGTCTTGATTAATGTAAGTAAAGATGATTGAGGCATCTGCTAATACTACCAACCTCAAGTGTTGGACTCCTCTTGCTCTGTGTTATCTTCTAGCTCTGTGTAATGGGTAATCAGTAGGGCAGAAATCATATGAATCATAATCAGATGCATATGTTAGAGTTCATTTCAATGATACTTACTTTGTTGTTGTTGTACTGTACTGGGATAACAAAATTAATTTGTTCTGTTCTCTGTTTCATTAAATCATTAACAATCATTAAAAACCCAACAATACAAAGTAAGAAACGGGACAGTACAGACACAATACTAAAGGAAGCAATTGTGGAAGTAAGGCAGTACACATAGTGCAGGACAGACATTATAACAAGCCATAACTATTGTAAAGTGCAAAAGGAGGTAGATGTAGTTTCATAGCTTACAGTCTTATGTTACTGTATAGCCAGGCGTGGTTCTCCATCTCGATAGCATAATGATGATGCTTATGATTCACTATATGGCTGAACGTATACGGACACTTGAACATCACACCCATATGTGCTTGGTGAGCATCCCATTCCCAAACTGTGAGCATTAATATGGGGTTAGTCCTCCCTTTCCTTCTGCTCCAGTCTTCCGGGAAGGCTTTCTACTAGTCTTAGGAGTGTTTCTGTGGGGATTTGGTACTGATGTCATGTGAGTCGATGTTCCAGTTCATCCTAAAGGTGTTTTAGTGGGGTTCTGTTAAGGGCTCTTCAACACCAACCTTGGCAAACCATATCTTTACAGGGCTCGCTTTGTGCACTGGAGCACTGTCATGCTGGAACAGGTTTGGGCCTCTTAGGGAAATCTTAGTTCTGCTACAAACAAAGATATTTTAAACAGTTGAGTGCTGTGACAAGTTTCGGGAAGGCCTACATATGGGTGCGGTGGTTAGGTGTCCACAAACCTTTGGCCATACAGTGTACCAAATTTAAATTTTTGGAGATATTTCTGCAACACCCACTGACAGTATCAAGTAGCTACTTGAACAGGAAAGGCTATGGTATTATTTTCTTCTGTATCAATTTGTTTATTTGTATAGGTATTACATACAATTATTATTATTAGTATTATTTTTTAAAAGTGTTTACATTTAGTGCTACTGTTTTTTTCTCTCACAAATCTAAATCTTCACATACTATGATGTGTCATTTTTATTTTTTTTTTACCCCCATAGCATCCGCCCCAATACAGATTTATAGCGCTTTTCAATAAGCGGTCCTCAGGAATAAAGCACCCGTGGGCTAGAAGATAGAACCTTCATAATAATTTTCTTTCTCTCTCTCCTCCTTCAAAGAAGCTCATTCTCTGATTTCAAAGCAAGGTTAGTGTGCAGCTTTCTTGATTGTGTCATTGTTCCCGTGTATAACCGTTGTAACAGGCCACGAATTTGAAATGCGTGTATTGATCACGACTCTGAAGTATGACCTTTTCCACGCACTTCTCCGTGGTTTGATGCGGGCCAATCGATTGAGCCATGCACTCGGGGAAAGCTGCAGCGTTCTGCCTGCTCGTGCATGACTAATATCATCTCGCCATTGGCTCAGACATATTTTGCCATGTATGTCACATTTGATTTTCAGAGGGAAAAAAGATGCCCAGTTACATTGTGGGGTGAATAACTTGCCTTGGCGCTTTTTTATTTATTTATTTATTTCAGAGTACCTCTGCGAATCTGAGGCAAGTGAGCGTTTCATTGGAGCTAATTGGCTGGTCTCTGACCGCACGCTTTAAGCAAAGTGATAGCAAGCTGTATTGAGGGAAGGAGGCAGGAAAATGTTGCTAGGCAGCCAGTAAGTTTAGGCAGCATTTGCTGGGTAGAGACACATATATAAATACACACAAAGACATTTCCACCTCCTACTGATGATGTACAATCAGTCAGCAAGTTACAAAGCACAGCATCCTAATGGATCAGGGTAGCACTGCGTGTTATGTCAACGCGATACAGTTGTTTACTCCGAGTGCGTTTTTAACACTGCTGAAACAAAACGGGCAATTTCGGTGCAGAAGTGTCGAAATCTCATGTATTTGTTTGTTTGTTTGTTTGTTTGTTAGCTAGACGGCAAAGTATACCGTATAAGCGAAGACGACTACTTGAGTTGTAGGGCCCTTAAACAAAAACCATCAGCACGATTTCTTTTCCCATGAATAGAGCTCTTCAGAAGCAGGCTTACAGATGAAAGGCAAGTTCGCACCGACGGCCGTGTTGAACAAACCGAGTTTCAGGGATGGATGGAGTTAAGCCGGCACAACTTCTTTACCTTGCCTTCCCCAATCATCTGTTCATACATGCATACAGATCAGAAAAGCACTAAGGTGTGTGATAAGGCGGTAGATTAAGGGTTATGCACTGTGTTTGTGTTCATGCTTGGCTACATGTAAAGATTAGATGCTAGGCTGTCAAGAGCGGTTGTCACTGGTCTTTTCTGAAGGGATTTGAACGCTGTGTAGGCTCTTTATGAAGTGATGTGTATCAGGCTGTGTGAGGAGTGTGTGTGTGTGTGTGTGTGCGAGGGAGAAAATGAAACGATCACGGGAAAACAAAAGACTTGAGTGGAATGGCACAAGGTCGGGTAAAAGCTGGTAAAGTGGTGCAAGAGAAGCTGTAAAGCAGAGGTTTATGCACATTAGTAACTGTAAAACTTGTTGTACTTGGAGGAGGAAAATCACTTAATCGTTAATAAAAATCGTTTTAAAGAAACGGAACCGCATCCCTGGAACAACCGGCACATCCTCTTTATCTTGGCAAGAGCAGGAATGCCATTTCTTCAAGTGCAATTTGGATAAAAGCTTTCATCAAAGATTTGCTGAGCGCTATGAAAAGACTGAGCACACACACACACACACACACACACACTCTCTCACACACACACACACACACACACTCTTTTCCCTACTGTGTATGTTGTGTATAAACCGCACATTTCTGTGTAAATACTACTGACTAAAAACTAAATAAGGTTATTTTATGGGTTTGTTTTTTTTTTTAAAACAATGTACAGCACAGATATTTTAAATCATATTTGAACCTGGACATTCGCAAAAATGCTAGCTACAGTGGTGCTTGGAAGTTTGTGAACCCTTTCTAATTTTCTCAGTTTCTGCATAAATCTGACCGAAAACCTTGTCAGATTTTCACACGAAGTAGTTAAAGAGAACGTAATTAAACTGATGAGCGAGAAAAATATTTCTACTAGGTCATTTATTTGTTGAGGAGCATCGCTGTGGCTGAATTACTGTTCAGCGTTAACGTAGCTAGTGATCAAGCTTACCGATGTCGTCCACCCTTTGCGCGTTTCAAAACGGTCAGTCAGTAGATTTCAATACGGATCATTTGCTCCGGCATCTCGAAGTCCGCCGATTAGCATAAGCCGGGATTCTGAGAATGACGACCATACATTTACTGTCTAATGCCATTAAATGATATTTTAAAAGCCTGTTTTGTAAGAAACGTTGATCTTTGCTCCGATAAAATGTCAAAAGCAGATTAAATGGAATTGCTTGATGTGACGGTGCAGTAAGATATTTTAGGGAGAGGCGAGCTTCCTGTACACACACACTCCGAGGCAATTAATAGTGAGCGGCGCGTGATGGCTTGCAAGCTTCTGTAATAACATGGCTAGGCTAAAGGTTAATGCATGGAATTCAATCTGCCTCTCCATTCGTTTCAATGAAGCAGTCCAAAAAAAAAAAAACCAGATGATGTCTCTGTAATCAAAGGGTCACGCCCCCTGATGTGCGTCATGAAATTAATTACAGCCGGTCTTCATAAATTCATTGTGTCACTTTCCGCAGCTCTCCACTCCAGATTCCGGGGAAGGTGTGTAAGAGCCATGAATGAGCTTCCTACACATCCATGTGGTGTGTAGGAGGTATGTGTGTATGCTAGGCTGCAGACAGAGACAGAGACAGAGATCCCTGTAGTCAAACATTAGCGGCATAATAAAACAAGCTTCTGAGTGAAAATTAAGTCATTATGTATAAGACAATCCCTCGCAGGACCAAGGAAACGGAGCTGCATGCAGAATGCTGATTAGCACTGATGGCAGTTAAAGGGATACTTCAGTCAAACACTGCCATACGGACTGACTGCATTAGCCTTCATTCATTATTCGAATTGTTTGCACGAGCGACCTCTTTAGATAATGGAGTATTATAAATACGTTACGACTATTCTACGAGCAAAGATGGTGCGGTGGTTAGATGGCACCAGATTTCTTCCCTTAGGGATTTAAAGGACGTCTTTGTTAACACGTCCGCCAAAGTCACGTGTCACACCCAGTAATATTTTATTGTAGATTTTCTACAGAAGTAAGGAATACAGTTATAAGCACCATGAAGAGTTTACAGTTTGATAATTGAGAAAAAAGAATCAAGATGGTATAGAAGGATGTCACCTACTGTTGAGTGCAACATTTTGATTAAATTAGGTAAGTAGTGGTAATAATGTAGGACTTATGCTGCTATCGGATTAAAATCCGGGCAATGGAAAAACATATTTACATATTACATCACAGCCCTCAGTGTGTTATTCCACCTGAAAGCGATTTCCAAGGACTATCATTTTGTTTGTGTAAATGAATGAAATATCGCGCTTTTTAACAGTTTACAGTTGTGCTCATAAATTTACATACCCCTGGCAGAATCTGCAAAATGTGTTTTTATTTTTTTTTTAGTATTGCCCTGAATAAGCTATTTCACATAGCGGATGATAAACATAACTTGTTTACAACAAGACACAAATTAACCGAATTTACTCGAATGAATCAGTTCAAAAGGTTACATACGTTTGATTCTTAATATTAATTAATTAATCAATTTGTATAGCGCTTTTTTACAATGGACATTGTCTCAAAGCAGCTTTACAGAAATATCATTTTTACATTTTTTACATTTTACAAGCGACTTACAAATGAGAGCACACTCATACACCGATGGTAGTAGAGCTGCCATGCAAGGTGCTAGCTTGCTATTGGGGGCAACTTAGGGTTCAGTGTCTTGCCCAAGGACACTTCGGTATGGGATCACCCGGGCCGGGATTCGAACCGCCAACCCCACGATTAGTGGATTAGTGGACAACCCGCTCTACCGACTGAGCCACAGCCGCCCCAAATACTGTGTGTTGTTACCTGGATGATCAACGATATCAACACCCCTTTCCAAAAGTGGCAGTATGATGTTGAGATCCATCTTTTCACACTGTGGGACTCGTACACAAATATTACCAAAGGTGCACTCACTCACTGATTCTCAAGAAGGCAACATGATGCATTTAAGAACCGGGGGGGGGGGCGTGCAAACTTTTGAACAGGATGCTCGAGGAAAATTGTTATTTTGTCTTCTGGGAAACATGTAAATATCTTATGTAGTTTCTGAAAGGCAGTACTAAATAAAAAAATAAAGATCTTTAAAGACATTAAATTACACCAATGTATCATGTTGATTTCACTGATTTCATCAGTGAATGTTTGGACCTTTCTGTAATAGTTGTGTACGAGTCCCGCAGTCGTCCTCAGTGTGAAGAGATGGATATAGTCGCTGTTGGAAAGAGCTCAAATATGCAGAAGATGCTAGAAAAGCAAAGAACATGCAGGACCTGGAGGATATTTCTGAAGAACAGTGGGCAGTTTAACTGGTCAGGACAAACAAGAGACTCATGAACAACTCTCACAAAACATAAAAAGGTTAACGTTGATCATCCAGGTAACAACACACAGGATTAAGAATCAAGTGTATGTGAAAAATTTTAACTGGTTAATTTGTGTAAATTCAGTTATTATTGTGTCTTGTGGAATATATGTAAACATCTATTATGTGAAATAGCTCATTCAGACCAGAACTAAATAAAAAAACTAAATTACATTTTTACAATCCCTCTTATTTAAAATAAATTCACATTTTGCAGATTCTGCAAGGGGTATGTAAATCTATGAGCACAGAGTAACTGTATAGTTACATTTACTGTTGTATAGTGTATAGCATATATAAATAGTACCCCCCCCCCCCTCTCTCTTGAAGTTAAAACAAAAAAACACAGGCAGGCTCATTTATCCTGAAGATTCCCCTCTACAGAAACCTTAATGATTGTTATAAAGTACTTTCATAAATGTTATATATGTGTCTACATGTTAAGAAACGTTACCATATCAACAATTGGTTAAATAACAGCTTTGGATTAAGTACTGCGCCTCCCATACAAGTCCCCGAGCTGTTGCTATAGGAACGATGCCCATTAATATAAACCTTCAGATTTGAGTATTCACCAGCACTGTGGTATAAAGATTCATTTATAGCAACATGACATTTAGTGTGTTTCACAGATGGGAAACTGGCTTCCTTCATTATCACCAAGAAGTAACCAGCAGCATTTTAACAGCAAGATATGAGTGTGAGCAGTTGCATTTACTTTCTGAATGAGATATAAATATTGTCCAAGTTGTTTGCCTACGCTTTCCTTTATAACCTCCAGATACTGTCAGTTCTAATATTATCTCCCTCTTTTCATTCAAACCATCAATAGAGGATGTGAGCATTCACCCTCGACTGTTTGCTGTATGCTGATGTATTACAGAAGGTGGTTTTAGACTTTCTGGTGGAATTCACTAGCAGTCGTAGCGGAAAAGTCTCGAGTGCCCAGATGTTCTGATTGAGCAAACCTATTGCTGTGGCTAATCACGTTCCATCACTGCCACTGAAGCACTGTTTGAGCTGGATCAGTTTTACCAGAGAGGCTTTGCTGATGTAATTTGTAAAGGATTTGACTGTCTAATTCAGGAAGGATAAAGTGTCTGTAATTTGCTCAAATCATCATAGATGGCCTAGATCATGGCTCAGCCATCAGACGCGTTCATGCAAAAGTCTCACGTATCGTATATCATTTAAATATTGTGATATTTTTGCACTATTCCATTCTATCACTATAGCATAATATTCTCAGTATGGTTATCTAAGATTATATTCCACTGTGTATTGGTGATTTGTTGAAAATTGTGTCAGATAGACCAGGAATCTAAATCTCTTTTTGTGTGCCCCACCCCCTTTTCTTTTTCCCAGGCATACTTCCGACAGGGTGTTGCCCTCCAGTACTTGGGCCGGCATGCAGATGCCCTGGCTGCCTTCGCCTCCGGTCTCGCTCAGGACCCCAAGAGCCTGCAGCTGCTTGTCGGCATGGTGGAGGCCGCCATGAAGTCCCCACTTCGAGGTGTGTGTTTTTGGAATATTTTGGTTGTCCTAACAAGAATGCAAAAATGTAGGGTCCACTATGAATAAATTCACACATTCAGGCCCTGTTTACACTAGTAACTAAACAATCCTCACCCACACTGGCGTTTCCGCTGTGCTTCAGAAACGATCTCTGTCCACACAACACGACCGAATACGCATTCACAGCCTCAGGCAGCTGTCATATAAAGTATGTACTGAATGGAAGCACTAGTGTAGGCAGTGAGTGTGCCATGTTTTTAAGAGAGTGGTGTTAGTAGAACACTTAATGGAGCAAGAATTTTTTAAAATTTGGAAATACCTGTTACTTGAGGAAGGAATGAGACGTTGCGTGAGCTTAATGCTGTGGGAAGTGCCTTCTCACGTGATCGGCATCTGAAGCTTGTGTGAAATCATGCCTATTTACAGACCTGCCATGATCAGGTGATGTGGCAATTAAGTGCATTGCGTGATATAAAACGTCACCTGTGAAACACGCCGTCAGTATGCCTCAGTATGATAAAGCTACACAACGTCTCGTTCCCTTCTCAGGGAACAGTGTTACATGCGTAACCAAGCCATTCCCTTTCAAATGGAACTCAACGTTGCATGAGCTTCACGCTATGGGAACAAGAAGACCCACTCTGTCATGAGGTTATGGCCTGTTCAAAAGATCCGAGCGAATATGCCACTGCACGACACTTAAGCCTGGGGTGGAATGCATGTCCAGACCCTAATATTGAATGGACGTGTATGTCGTAGACCACTCCGCCGCAGCACACACATCCTGCAAGGGTGCTCCTTTAGATAAAGCCTTCGAGGAGGCGACCCCCTAGTGGAATTAGCCCTTATGCCCAGAGCTGTAGCAAGACAGCGCATCTCATAAGTAATAGAGATTGCTACCACTATTCAATTAGAATAAACAAAGCATCACCTCTACTGTTGTTAGGATTGACCCTATGCGTGTTGGGGATATAACTGCCCTCATCGTTGTAGAATCTCAAATAACCCCTAGAAAATTGTCCTGTGCACTGGAGAAAGCATATTTTACTTGCGGTTCAACCTGAGCCCTAAACTCTTCATGTGGGCGAAAACAACATATCAATGTTGAATCTCCAGTTCCCTGGATCATGCTAGAATTAATTAGTCATCCAGATAGTTTAGTACATGGATGCTCTGGAGTCTTAAGGGAGCTAGAGTGGCATCCATGCATTTTGTGAAGGTGTGGGGGAATAAAGCTAGCCTGAAGCGAAGAACCCGTTTTCGTTGCCCTAGTAATCACTTCAATCAGCTCTTTATATGTTTGAGAGCTGCTCTCCCTTTATGGTGCAGTGGCATGCCCCTCTGGCTACTTGGAGCTTTGGCTTTCCAAGAGGAGGAAAAGTCGCGACACAAGCTCCAAAATCCGGCGGAGAGCCGGACTCGGAAGACAGAGCATGAGATGGAGCAGCACTTGTCTCCAGCTCCTCTTCCAAGATCCCCAAAACCTGAGCTGGCTGGTTGCCTCTACAGCGGCTAGCTCAGATCCGCAAGGCTGGGAAACCCAACTTTGTCCGAGAAGAGAGGGAGCCACAAGCGGAGCTGCCTGATTGTAAAGTCTAGGGCTAGGGCTAGGCCTGCTCCACCCCCAAACACTTCACACAGAAAGTGTGTCCGTCCCTCCGTGATAAAAAGATTTTTTTTAAAGATTTTTTTAAAGAGGAAATAGTCTTTTGCAAGTGTTCACACAAACGACACGCGTGAAGCTGACGCTGTGTTTAGTTTCCTTTGAAAGGGAACCACCAGGGTTTTTTTTTGTTTTTTTGTTTTACTTGGTTTAACCACAATGTCCACACAACACATTTTGGTTATACAGCTGTTTATGGAAACCTCAATATCTCAACTCTTTAAAAAAAAATTTACTCTAACCCTTCCCATTATAAATCAACACAAAAATGGTTTACTGACCACAAACTCAAGGTCCTGCCATGGCTGTCCCAGTCCCCTGTCTTAATCCCATAGAAAACCTGTTGGGGTGACCTGAAGAGTAGAGTCCATCAGTGTTTGAAGGTTCTGGAGAGATTCTGTATGGAGGAACGGTCTCGGATTCCTTGCCATGTATTCTCCAACCTCATCAGGCATTATAGAAGAAGACTCAGAGCGGTTATCTTGGCAAAACAAGGTAGCACAGTGTGGAATAAAAGCATGCCAATAATTGTTGCACACCTATATTTAACAAATGTTTTTTTTTTTGATAAACCTGTGTTGTGTTTGAATTGTTTGATATCCATGAGAGCAGAGAATTTATGCAAATTTTTTAAAAACAAAAGATCAAAAGGTTAAACGAGGCAGTTTTTCCACAGCTGGGTACCACAACTGGGTACGTAGCGTGACAATGGTGTGGTCCTGTAGCTACAACACCCTCCGAATCTCTCCACCTGCTGCGCTACACACTTCAGCTGAGGAGCAGTGATGCAGACGGTGGAATGATTTCGACTAGGCGGAGTAATTATTGTGCTTGAACGACAGACGTAAAAATATGTTTAATGAATATTAAGATGCTAACCAGAATCTATTTATTTATTTAACATGCGATTCAAGGACAAAACACCACAGCTTGCAGGAGAAACGTTGGCTAATATCTTTTTGATTTTTTGTGATGGGGCTGGCCGAAATCTCATGACATGATATCCATGTCGTTATAATTGATGTCTCAGTGCACTTTTCTGAGATATTCGAGATATTCTGTCAAAATTTGGTAGCTAGCTAATAAGTTCATGGTTTGTTGTGTATGAACAGGATATTCAGATATATTGCCGTTTCATATGAAATATTTTCTTCACGATCAGTGATTCTTTAAGTAGTCAAATTTTGATTTACTTCAGGAAAAAAAACATTTGCCTTCAGTAGTAACCTTTTGTACATGTACACGATCCACCAGTTGCACTCCCTGACTGCATCCACTGATCCTGTGGAGGTTAGCGCAGTTTGTTTGTTTATCCAGTGGACATTTTGTGAAATCTCAGACTCGCAAAAAAAAAAGTCACAGAAACGGCAGCAGAGTCGCTGTTTACTGGGGATGAGGCCTCTGAATGAGAAGAGCTGTCTCGTAGAGATATGTTCCTGCAGCTGCCTGTTACTGGATGAAATCTGTGTGTGTGTGTGTTTGCATATATCACATTTCCTGCCTGCCTGCCGGCTGTCTGTTGGGATGTGTGTGTGTGTGTGTGTGTGTGTGTGTGTGTGTCTGTTTGAGAGACACTCATGGGCACAGAGACAAAAAATATACATCTGTGGCCTCTGACTCAACAGCCAGTTTTATTTGTAGGTAAATCAGTGACACTCACACGGCCCAGTCCTGGGAAGGAGCCCAAAACAAGGCTGTTTTACTCTTAATGACATCCTTTATTTCCCCTTGCCGTCCCGAACTGCCTAGGCAAACATATATATATACACATGCACACACACACGGACAGCGAGAGAGAAGCCCGAGTATGACTGAGGAGGAGATTATGTAGAGTAGCTCTTCATAATCAGCCCCAGAGAAAGAGAGAGAGATGATCTGTACCACTGCATTGACATTCTGCTCCCTCTGTATCTATGTCTTTTTCCATTTCTCTCCCAGGCTCCTGTCATTGTTTCTTCCCTGTTTAAATTTTTATTTTTTTTTTATTCCACCAGCAGCCTGAGTCATCTCGGTGCCAGTGGTTTGATCCTCTCCTCATCCTCTTTATCAGTTTGAGCTCTCGCTCTCTAGTGAGGATTTGCATGCAGGGGATTACCTCGCTCTAATTGAATTGAAACGAACTCGGATTGAATCGTCCCGTTCCTCATCAGACGTGCCATCCAAACCCACCCGCTTGTGTCAAGCCCTACGAGCAAACAGCTCTGAATGTCTGAGAAGTGCTTTCTCTCAAAGAGTTCATGTTCAGTCGCAGACACCGGATAGAAACACGGGCACAGTGAGCATCAAGTCTTTAGACAAACGCAAGGGTTGGAAGATAAATCAATTCAAATAAATAAATAAATCAGTACGGTCCAGATTATGGGCCGTGCCCATCGAGAGTCTAATCACATGACACGCAGGCCTCGTCACTGGCAGCGACGGGAAAGCCTGCAGATCCGTGGAATGGTAATTCAAAGAAAAAGGAAGGAAATAATGCGAGGTGGGCGGCGTTGTGACTCGCTGCCATTACAGCTTTATTTAGCCGCTTTCCTACAGGGGATCCAGACAGTCACGTCAAAGCTCCCTTTTGACATGATGTGCACTCGGCCAGTGGAGGGAAGGAGAACGCGAGCAAGCAAGTACGAGAAAAATAGCCACCCTGAGACTCATCGTTAATTCCTATCCGTGCCATCGCTCCACTGCGACGGGCCTCATAAGCATTACTCCTTTCTTGTTTATCATGCCGCACTTTGTGGTTAACTAGATTTGCAGTTTGTCCACCCACACACACACACACACACACACACACACACACACACACACACACACACTGATACACCACTTGCCAAGCCAAAGAGGTTTTTTTTTTTTCACAGTTTTATTTTAGCAACTGGTAATGCTGTCAAGCTGAATGAAGTTGCAGTGTGTGCACATGACAGTGCAGACCATTAGAGGAATCCTGACTCCATTCCAAAGAGTCAGCTACCCTTTTAATTACTAAAGCGAATTACACCAGCGAGTCTAATTACTATGAAAGGAAATATATCGCGAGGAATATTTTAGCAGGTAACCTTGATAAAGATTGTGGTGATAATTAGGACGAACGCGTTACATTAATAATACTAAATAAAACATCGCCGCAGCAGATGGTCGAGCCCGCACCAACTTTAACCAGGGCCCTGTTCTTCCCATGTCCCTTAACGAGTCCTCAATAATATTTACTCACGGCGATCGTCCTAAAGGGTTACCCAATGCGAGCTTTTTCGACGAACAGCCGAAATCCAGGACCGTGTCAAATCGTAAACAATCCAATCCTGCTAGCGCGTAAATTCATGCATGACGACGTTTCCAAGAAGCGTTTGGGAGCTGTTTATTTAACTGTTAAAGCCACACCTCTTCTCTGTTTATTATTTATACACACAAATTCTGCACGTCTTTTAACATGTATTATCCCGATTAACATTTACATGCTTTAACTGAGCATGTTTGCACTCGAGCATCCAGCAGTGCAGGCTGTGTGTGTGTGTGTGCGTGTGGAAGAGGATTACAGGTGTGTAATGGTGCATGTAACATATTTGACATCCAGCAATGGACAGGTTTCCTCTTGCTACAGAGCTGCTATTGTTGATTTAATGGAGCGAACACAAGCATGCGTGCGTTCAAGCACACAAACACACACTTATGTTCATTTCACTGAACTGTGTAAGACTGCAGCTAGGCGTCACTAAATCAGACTGAAATTCCTTCACTTTTTATTTATCAGAATAGTTTTGTTTTTTTAAATCCTCTTACTTCCAACATCTTTGTTTTCCTACTGTATGACTGTGGTGTCCCTACAAAGTGTTTAATGCAAAGTAAACAGAACTGTAAATGCACACACTTGCATCCCATCTCCAGCACACATACACACACACATTCACACTCGCTCACGCACACAAAGTAGGACAGCTGGAAAGCTCTTTTCCTGCTTGATGGTACAAACTGATAAGGACGGGCAGCTAAAACAGGAGTGTCATCGCTCCCAGCAGGCAGTGCGGGGACACGCGGTCATGGCACAAGCTGATTTATGACACCGTGCACTTTCACACTTTACCTGCGTTTCCGCCCCTCCAGCAGAGGTCACCTCTACACATATGCCGGCCTTACGTCTCCGCTCTGCCCTTCCACCGAGTGTGTGATTGTGTATCACAGAAAGACATCTACTGTAGAAAGAGCAAAGCAGATACGAGACAACGGCATGGAGCAATACCAGAAAGGCAGGCATGATAAATTACGATGTCATCTCTAAAGAAACCCAACGTTGTATTCCGGTTAGAATATACAAACGTTTATTTGAATTATAATTGCACTTTTTTGGTTTTGGTTTCCTCACATTGGATTTGCATGTAATCTGGCACCATGCTGGGATACATACACTTCAAAATAATATTATGAACAACTTAATGTGAGCTGTTTTTCTTCATCAGCATGTAAAGACAATGTTTATCATTTATATTACGAGTTTATATGATTGTTGTATTGAAAATAAATATGTCCAATGTATCCTCTGGGTTCCTCCCCAGTACAAAGGCATGCATTGTAGACCTGCATCTCTAAATTGTCCATAGTGTGTGAGGGTGTGTGCGATTGTGCCCTGTGATGGGTTGGCACCCCGTCCAGGGTCTCCCCCGCCTCGTGCCCCGAGTCCCCTGGGATAGGCTCCAGGCTCCCCGCGACCTTGTGTAGGATAAGCAGTTCAGAAGATGAATGGATGGTTCATGTATAATTACTTACCATATGCTCAGCATCTCCTGTACTATGGGCGGCCATGACGGTTTCTATTCGGGCTGACAAAACAATCTGAGCCTAGTCATGTGACTCATGTGCCTGTTTAAGGATGCATCACAATCTTGATTTGTTTTCAGAGTCTTTGGAGCCGACCTATCAGCAGCTGCAAAAAATGAAGCTGGACAAGAGTCCGTTCGTCGTGGTGTCCGTGATTGGCCAGGAGCTGCTGAGCGCCGCCCACCACGGCGCGTCGGTGGTGGTTTTGGAAGCAGCCCTGAAGATTGGCACGTGCAGCCTCAAATTGCGTGGCTCGGTCTTCTCCGCTCTCAGCAGTGCCTACTGGTCGTTGGGCAACACAGAGAAAAGTACCGCCTACATGCAACAAGACCTGGAGGTGGCCAAGACTTTAGGTGAGTGAGTGCTATAGATTTAAACATTAGCACGGTTAGTATGCCTGTTGGTTCTCGCCGTGGTTTTAAAATCACAACTTTTCTACTTTCTCTTCTGCTTTGTCTCCACTCACGAGGGATGTTAAAAAGAGTATTGGAACACATGGTAAAAGCCTCATCAGCATCAGCCAACACTTTTAAGTTGGGTGCATAAGTCTTAATTTAGGTGTTTGTTTTTTTTTTAAGAGATCTGGGTTTGAAGAAGACTACATGAACACATTGAATTCTGCTATCTAAGTCTTCTGTATATCCTCTCCATGTCTGCCTTGGTTTCCTCCCACCTTCAGCTGTGCTAAATTGTCCCATGACCCTGATCAGGACAACGCGGTTACTGAACATGAAAATGACATGGAAACGCAGGCATAATTAAACTTAGTGTACCAAACACACCCCTGTTTGAAAGAACGCCAAAATATTAATGAATAAAGGTTTCGCTTTCTGGTATTAGCCTTGTAGAAAAGAGGCATCTAGCGGTTTACTGGAGCATGCATATTGTTTAATACCAGTGCCAGGGCTGGGTGCAAACCATCTGAGTGATGCTTGTCATTTCTCTGTGGTGCCATTTATTTACTTATTTATTTTAACTTAACACAGGTACTGTATGTTAACACATGCACCCCACAGTTCCTCCTGCATCTTATATTAATGAACAGTTTTGGTGTTTAATCATAAAAGCCTAAATTAACTGAATTCTGAAGGCTAATTAAGTATCTGATAATTATGCAAATTATGCTACTAGCCAAATTTAATTGAACGACTTGATGATGTTAATCATTTTCACCACACCCGTAATGGAAATGACTTCACATTTAGATACGTTGTAAGAGAAACGTGGACACGCTGTGCCAAATTCTTTCTTTAAACTCGTACCACAGGAAAAAAAGAAACCTACAGTTGGTCAGAGTTTGCAGCCAGGCCCCAGATGTGGTACTGGAATGAATGCTTTGAGGATGTGAGAGCATCGTAGGCAGATAATACGGGAAGTCAGTGGATGGACACACGATTGACATGGTAAATGTGACATGGCAAAGGTGCGTAGACTGAAGACAAGTCAGGCTCAGTCGCAAGAACCTACTGACACAAACTTTACATAACGTTTTACCAAAAGATTACCCTGCTATGACAGAGTAGCAGTTGACACGTGAATCTGGAATGAATTGAGGAAGTGTTTTGAACCAGCTGCCTTTAACTGACACCCCCTGAAAAGCTCCCTTCACTATCTGTTAGTAGTAACCGCTCATGTCGTCTTGATTTTCTTGCTTTAGAGATGCCCTCACGTTCTCTGAAGGGAAACGGAAATGCAGGAGTTTAAAGCAAGTCCATCAATGTTTGTTTCATTTAGCTAACATTAGACACATAGCCCGAACAGCCATAACATTAAAACCACCTGCCTAATGTTGTGTAGGTCCCCCTTGTGCCACCAGAACAGCTCTGACTCGTCGAGGCATGGACTCCACAAGACCTCTGAAGGTATGCTGTAGTATCTGGCACCAAGACGTTAGCAGCAGATCCTTACAGTCCTGTAAGTTGCGAGGTGGGGTCTCTGTGGATCACACTTGTTTGTCCAGCATATCCCATAAATACTCGATCGGATTGAGATCTGGGGAATTTGGAGGCCAGATGCACTAGCCTTTGCTCCCGACAGGCGTCAGTGAGTCTCAGTGAGACCCTGTTATTGGTGCACCGGTTGTCCTTCCTTGGACCACCGTTGGTAGGTACTAACCACTACATACCGAGAACACCCCACAGGACCTGCTGTTTTGGAGATGTTCTGACTCAGTCGTCTAATCACAATCTGACCCATGTTAAAGTCACTCAGATCCTTATGCTTCTAACACGTCAACTTCGAGAACAGATTGTTCACTTCCTGCCTAATATATCCCACCCCTTGACACGTGCTATTGTAACAAGATAATCCGTTATTCACTTCACCTGTCAGTGGTTTTAATATTATGGCTGATCGGTGTATGTAGTTAACATCAGTTAACTATATTTATTAGGAATGCCAAAAATGGGGAAATAAATGTAGGCCTTCTTCATGCTGCTTGTCTGGTTTAGTTAGACAAAGTAAAGCGCACACTTTCTTAATACCCTCTGTGCCCTAGATATAACAAGAAAGAAAGTGTGCATGTGAACCAGTCAAGACTTGATCAGGTACCGATCAAGCAGTCAGGTCTGAACACTAACTTTGATGTTGTACAGGAGAAAACTGCCTGCCTGAGGAGGGTTAGCAACGCTTGCTGAGTGTAATAACTTGTCATCCAAAACTACGCCGATGTGCACATTCGAAAGGATAGATCAGGAGTTCTCAAAGGAGATGGTGAGATCAGGGTGTGGAATTCAGATATAGCTGCAGTTCAAGCGGCGAGCTGACGAGGATGAGATGCCAATATACGAGTGCAACATGAGGATACGTTAGGAGATGATGTGAGACCAATGTAAAAAATTGTTAATAGGTTTTCACTATAATCTCGAGATTAACGCTTGAAGGACGAGGACATTCTTTCGCACGCTGATCTACAGACATACAGAAGCGTGAATGTGGCTTTATTATTTAAACAAGGCTAAGCTAAGAAATTAATGGTTGCCCTTGTGAGGCACATTGTGTGTTGATGGAGGTGAAAAAAAGAAGAAAAAAAACCTCTATCGAATTAATGTCATTGACATTGTCTCTGAATAAGGGACATAATTAGGAGCTTGAGCAGACACGCATAGTTCGCGTCATCTTTGAGCTTATTAATCTCAACCAAACGCTCATTTATATGAGCATTCGGCCAAACCTTCTGCACGAGTTATTTGCTCATTTTCCAGCTTAGTAAATAAAGTTTTAACAGATAATCGAAAAACAACGTTTTTCACCTTCTTTCTAGGATGCAGTGCATTTCAGAAAAATTATACAGCTTGGCAGTGCACGCCTATCAGGAACAAGACACCAGCACTCTGAGACATGAAGGCTTTGTGCTGTTTGATCATGGATCTTTCCTTCCTGTAGTAAGCACTCAGCCGTGCCAGTGTGCGCTCGAATGAGCCACGGTTCACTCACACATTTAACATGTTGCAGAACAGCTCTGAAGTCTGAGCGGATAGGCAGGGTCACGGAAGGTGTCCGTTTTCGTTCCGCTTTGATTGGCGGAGGTTGTGGTGGCAAGACGCTGAGGTGGTGGAGAGGTCAGTGCAGACTTCAGTAGACAATTCGGCTCCTTCTGGGGTGATCTTCAGATGTTCCCAAGCCAGCTGTGTGATATCATTTCTACACTGGGTGCTGGGTCTGCCTCAGGAGGTCTAATCCAGCTCGACTGGTAGATGACCAAGGGGTGTCCTTTTAAAGTGCCTAAACCACCTCAGCTGCATCAGAGGAGCATCAGGTTCTACTCCAAGGTTCTTAAGGATTTCCAACATTTCACTTTATCACAGTGATTAAGTAAAATAACCCTGTGGAAGTCCCTCGTTCCTGTTGCTTGTACTTGCAGCTTTCTCCTTTTGGTCATAACGCACAGCTCAAGACCCTAATAGTGATGATAGGGACGTAGTTTGACCAGTAAACATAAACCCTTGTATAATCATCATCTCATAAACCCTTGTATAATCGTCAACATCAAGTTTGGCCGCTTATCACCACGTTCTTGGCGAACATTTCAGCAATATGGCAAGTATTTGAGTCTGGCTATCGTCTTTATTGACTCTGGATATGTTTAACTGCAGTGTGACGGATTTTCCTAGCAGAAAGGTTACATGATGACTTTACAACGGATTTTTTTTGGAACTAGGGTTTATTTTCTTTCCCGAATGTTTTGAATCTATTCTTTTATTCAGACAAGTTTAAAATGAAAAAAATAAATAAAAATTAAACAACAAATAATAATCCAGACATGAAATCTGCTTGTCTCAGGCACCTGGGCTATTAATTTGTCCACCGCTTAAGTCTATAATTGTATTTTGTTTAAAATAAATATACTTATAATATACAGTGTAATATAGCAGCTGTTGTAGAATCTGCATAGGAGCGATAGAGCTGCATGTGGGGGGGAGTGCTAAAAGTAGAACCCTAGATCTCGAGAGTTTAAATGAAAACTCCCATGAAGTTGGCAACACGAGCGTGCATGTGAGAGAGCTGGAGATTCTTACTCCACTGCCATGATGTCATCGGTATGTTATCTTTCAGCAGGGGCCCCTGGATCGAGCTCGCCATGTTCACCTTTTATATGCAGCTTTAGTGCCATTCACTCTAATCCTCTCCTGGAGGATGAAAGCACGATAAGCATTTCGTGTTGTCCCGCTCAAATCATATCATTCACAGCTGATTCGTCTCATCAGCTGCCAGCCTTTCGTTAAGATGTGACAGGTGTGGGAAGCACTCCGTTCGGAAGATATCGGCTGTTAGACACCTTTCGTCCGGTTTTAATCTCGAAAGCAGCCAGAGTAAATCAGCATTATAGCACCGCTATACTTCAGAGTAGAAAAATAAATTACCCATTCATAGATTTTTCTTTCTTTTCTTTTTTGGTCCTAGAATGTCTGTCAGCATGAGAGAGTGTCTCATAATTTTTCATTCTGAAAAAGTCATTGAATGTCATGTCTTTGTGATGGCAGTTGAGGAAGTGTGTGAGCACAGCCAGGCGCGTGTGTTTGTCTGAACTGCTGACTCGTCGTCTCTTGCAGGTGACCAGGCAGGTGAGTGCAGGGCTCATGGGAACCTCGGCTCGGCCTTCTTCTCCAAGAGCAATTACCGTGAGGCCCTGACCAATCACAGGAACCAACTTGTCCTGGCCATGAAGCTGAAGGACAGAGAGGTAAACTCGTGTGTGTATGTGTGTGTGTGCGCGCGAGAGAGTTCTTTGTATATGTCTATGTATGTGTATACAGTAGTGTCTGATACTGAGCGTCCACTATAAAACTGCTGGTATAAAACTGCTACAGTTTTATTTAACACAGTTTCATTAAATGCGTTCACAAACAGTATTCTTTATTTATTTATTTTTTTACTCATCTGAATTAAAACAAGAAATTCAATTTACTGAAAGCGTAGTGACAATAAATCATGACGTAATGGTTCTCATGGCACATGAGTCATGTGTTCCTGGTTAATAGATGAAACACTATTAAGAGCAAACGTGTGTTAACCTTTGAATAAAATAAAACCTTGGATATATTACCGATTTCATTTTCAGTTTTGTTTAAAGGTTCCTGAAACAGCTAAACAGAATCAAATGGCTTGTAGTGGACTCTTGACTAAGTGCTCCTGTACGAAAGAAGGCGTATGAGATTTGATCAGAAGGGCACGAGTTTCTACTGAGGAAGTGATGAATGTTATTGTCAGTGCTCTTGTTCGGTCCATTGGCTGTCGCTGCACTCGTTCTCATCCTGGTGCTCTGTCTGCTCTCCACTCGACTGCACAGCGAGAACGAGTATTAATACCCCCCTCCAAAAAAAACCAACCTGGTATGAAGTAGTCTCTCCCGACGGTGCGTTTTACTGATTAGTCTGCAATTAGTCTAAAAACAACGACCAGCCCGTGTTTTTTTCCGCAAGCTTTAGGTGCCACGCACTGAGATGAGCACAGGACTAATCAAGTTGCCTTGTGAGCAGTAATGATCTCGTCCATGAAATTACAGGTGAAAATGCTCGTTGCTGAAGAGCTTTCAACAAGAACGACAAGACGAAAAATCTCCGCTGGGAAGAACTCGGAGCGGTTTCATTTGATTCACACGTACTAAAGATAGGATATAATACAGAATGAATAAAAGCATGTTTATTCCTTATGATTTCATTTTAGTCACTCATCTGTATACGAGTGACATTACTTGTTGTAACAGGATTTTTTTTTTTTTTACATACAGTATATTTACATTTATTCCGATGTTTCCCTGTGTTGAATAAATGAAACCTAAAAAAATTAGAATTTACACTTATACCATGAATAAGGCTTTTGTGTGGAGTTTTAGGTTTTTCCACAGCATGGGTTTTCCACTCCTCCTTCCCCCTTCCCCTCTAGATGCCCTTCACTGTGTGTGCAGGGTGGGAAAGGCAGTATGGAAGGACCCCCTCCTCCAGTTTTTCGAGAGCTCCACGTCCTCTACCCAAGAGCCAGGCCACGTTCACACATAGTAGAACATGTTGGCAGAAATGAATGCGTCTCCCATCACACACAGCCTGCCACTGCGGCTGCAATGCATGCTGGGTAGTGGAGGGTGTCAGATTCACAGCGCTTCTGGCTGGATAGTGGCAGAATGGATGGAGCTAACGAGGTAGATATAGCTTATGTGGCAGGAAATGTGTGTGTGTGTGTGTGTGTGAGAGAGAGAAGTAGATAAACTGCAGCCCTGATCTACTCCAGTTCTTCATTAGTCACTTCAGAAGGTCACTGTGACGCTCAGGGTAACTTTTTCCCCCCTTCTGTCCTTTATCACCGTATCCCAGTAGGCACCTGAGAGTATGGGCTGATAATCTGTCAATAAGGAGCTGAGTTAAAGAGATGGATGTGTGTGTCTGTGTGATTGGTGGGTGGGTGGAGCTGCAGTGTATGAAAGAACGGAGTATTGGGAAGTAAAGTGCTCTAAAGTGATGGCACCTCCATATTGTTCTGAGGTGAAATGTGTGTGGTAGGGGGTCATCTGTCCTGAAGACTTTCCAGCATGTACAGAAAAAAAACAAATCAGCCTTCCGTCTGTCTGTTTCAAAACGCTGATGCTGGAGACTCATTCCAAAAGATGCACAATAAACATCTCTTAACAGAAAATGTCACCGTGTCCCTGTGAACGAGCCCTTAGTATAGAACTAGAACTTATTAGAAGGAATGCATTAATATAAACCTGTGATTTGTCTTGAAGGCAGCAATACTGTCAGAGCTGCTGTTCCAGAACATGAATCATTCTACGGATCAGAATAGAGACTTTAGCTGTGCTGTGGTCCATTGTACGCTGCTCAGATTAGTCATGTTCAGGCTTGAGGAGTAACGGAACACATGTAACGGCGTTACGTAATCAGGATACAAAATCTGGTAACAGTAATCTGTTATATGTACGTCAAAAAACAAGGTAATCTGATTACAGGTACATTTTGTAAAACAATATATTTTCCCCCCGGACACGTACTCCGTTCCCCATTCCCCCCCTCCCGGGACACATACTCTGTTTTTGCCCTGTACATGTCCTCTGTTTCAGCTCTTAAAGCGTCCGGCCGGGATTTCTAAATTTGAGAAAATGTCTGGGGATTCGGCTTCAGTTTCATTATGATGTGTTTATGGTCTAATACTGCGTCATGTGTGGGCATATTTGCATTACTCTGTAATTCCCGCCTTCTCATACACCAATTGGTTGATTGTAAAAGTCTTGCAGCAACTACTGGCCACATTCCTGCCTCTCAACCATTATCCTACTATCAGCGAACGTGTGAAGGTGGAGCGCTGTTGTGCTCGGCATCAAACAGTTGCTTGAGAATAGCGGTTCATGACCGCTGTCCTGACTCGAAACACTGCCCATGGCCATATGAAATAATTTTTAATGATTTCATTCATGCTCTCACACTGTGTAAATGATGGTACAAGGTACACTCGTGGCACTTGATATTTATTTTATTCCATGGACATTCAAAAGAATGTTGGAAAAAATGTCAAACCTGGGCAAAGTCACCACGTCGTCCGATGTTCCCTCCAGTTTCACTATCAACATACAGTAGGTCTTCATTATGGTACCGTATACAGTTTTAGGTGTGTTATTTTTAACTTTACCAAAGCTTCAAGTGCAGTTAATTATTTGTCATGCTGTACGTGCAAATAGACGTCTGCTTGAAGTCGTGGGCTGCGTCCCAAACCGCATACTTATTATCTATATAGTAGCCGAAATACATGTATTATATAGCAAATAAGTACGTATTGGATCCAGCCGTGCTCTCTTGTTTGCCGTTAAACGGTTGAGAACTGCCGTGTGTGATTGTGTCCTGTCACAAAATGCGGTGAAATCTCTCACACGTCATTAACAGTGTGTTTTAAGGTGTGAACATGTCTGTAATACACGTCCATAATGCCACTAAAACAGGAATACTCCACATGTCTTAATTCAATTTGTGTTTACTTCAAGTATGACTTTAGTCGGATTAAGGTCATTAGAAATCACTGTTTACATGCTAATTTTTTAATCAGAGTATCGTCTTAAACGGGTTAATATCAGATTACTGTTGTCCATGTAAACGTACTGAATATTTTGACCGCTATTAAAGATGATCACGTGGTTCTGAGAAGAAATTATGCAGTCTTTAGTTAAATATTTCAAGACTATACCTTAATCTTTTGTGTGTGTGTGTGTGTGCGTGCGTGTGTGCGTGCGTGTTGCAGGTTCTAGATGGAGAATGTGAGCTCTGTCAGTGTTTCCACATTCAGTGTCATGAATAATAAATTCACAGGCTGAAAGATGGATAAAGAGTGAGACGACTGGAATACTGTGACGGAGGATTATTATTATTATTATTATTATTCACTCGCTTATTGAGAGCTTTGTCTCAGCGGAGCCCTGATTTAAAGGCCAGATGAAAGAGCATTAAATAAGGCAGATTGTACTTGCAGTGCGAGGAGCAGGTGTCTGTGGACTGCTAATGGATGCCCGTTATTGGATTTTTATACAAGTGTTTAAAAGATTTGCTCTTTATTATTGTACCTATTGTAACGTAGGATGTTTTTCTTTGGGGTTTTTTTTCTTCAAGACACCAAATTATAGTTAGGAAAACAGGCCTTGCCAATACAGTGTGGACTGCAAAGTAGGCAAGACTTCGTAAAGACTCATTGGAATCTAGTGTGTATGTGGTGATGAGAATCAGGTGAGCTAGGTAAGTTGGAAGAGGTTTAAAACTCATGGTGGGGACCTCTGGTGGTGTGGAGTGAGATCAGGTGTGTCTATGACCAAAAATTGTGTTCTGTTGTATCTCGGGAGCTGTGAGGTGTAGGGACAAAATTCTTATTTCAACTTATTTCTCAATGCACCATTAAAGGGACATGAAACCTCCCTCTATTTAGCTCAATTCTACCTCTCAATGTTTTTGAAAGATGCAACTTAAATGGGCGTGGATGGCTGTGTGAAGAAGGGAGGGGGAGTGGGTGGGGCTGGGAAAGGCAGGGGAGGAAGAAGGGGTGAGCCTTCAGAACACTCAAAAAAAAAAAAGAAAAAAAAAAGATTGGTATTGACAAAGTTTGCAGAGGACTTCTCTCCTCCTAAATCCCCAGGGCTAAATGGAGACACAGTAGATAGCTATACAGGTTCTACATAACAAAAACATAACAAAACCGGAGGCAGCGCGGATGAGAGAAATGTTGGAATGCTAGATAGCCAATAGGCTCGAGATTTTCACAAATAAGAGGGAAGGCTCTTCCCTTCAACGCGGACTCTCGTCGTATAGTTTTGCACGCGACGGCCCGTGGAGCTTAAAGCGGTTTAATTAGCTCAAAAGGCAAGTAAAACTATCATGGTTAAAATTAGACCTCATTTGAAGGGATGGAAAAGTCCTCGGGACTGAGTACCGCATCATTGTGTATTCATGAGCAAGTCCGAAGTCCACCTTTCTCCAATTCTCATAGCTCTCCAGAATAAACACACTCAAAGTTGGACACAACACACACAGGAAGTTGAAAATAGCGGACAAAAGCTCAAAATTAACCAGCTTTCTCCTACAGTTAAAATGAACAGATGCTAAGATTGTCTTTTATGATGTGCGATACGAACATCTCAGAAAATGTAGTTTAGGGTTTCATGACGCTTTAAGCTTCTCCCACCCACACAAATACTTAAACCAGTGCATGCATGTGTGTGTGTGTGTGTGATCACTGGTACACGTCTCCTGATGGGCGAGGCTCCTGTAAGTAGTACTGTCTAATGGCATCATCTGCTCCGCAGCACCTGGTCTCATTTCATAAACACTTCTGGCCCGTGTCTCTCTAATTACTGCGGCTCACAATCACGCTGCAATTTCCTTTTTACACAGCTGCAGCACGTAAACCACACACGCACACGCACACACACACACACACACACACACACACGCACCCTCAGCAGCATTTTGACACTGCTATAAAACAAATAATTTCTCAATGATTCTGAATGTTGGATGAAGCTGGACTGGTGTAGGTGCTACAACGTGTGTGTGTGTGTGTGTGTGTGTGTGTGTGTGTGTGTGTATGTGTGTGTAAGCGAGAGAGAGCTTTTCACGTTGACTAAAAACATTTCCTTGTTGCTGCAGATGATTGAATATTGGCTCATTAAGTATATGTGACTGCATCATTAATTAAAGTTAGAGCTTTGAGTGGGCATAATGGAATTTGGTCATAAATATTGATGCATTGAGAATTTTTACAGTGAAATGAGGCTTGCAGTCTGTGTCAATAAAGCCATGAAAATTAAAAGCCGTGTGCGGACGTGTGTGTGGAGCGCTTCGTCACCTTGTCTTTGTAGTCCGAGCCAACAGTGTCGCGTTTTCTTTCTTTCTTTTTTTATTTTTCCTCCCTGTAAGAGAAATCTTCTGTTGTGCTCCCCAACATTACAGATTAAACTCCAACACACACACACACACACACACGACCGTATATACCTCCACACATGTCTGCTGCGCTCCCTTCCCCTGTCTGAACCCCGAATATTCACAGCGTGTGCTTCTGGCTAATAAAAACACAGGCCTCAGAAAAGAAAACATGAAAATTTTATGGCGTTGAATGCTTATATTCCTAATGGTAAAGATTAAGCTTTGGAGGGTGGAAAGCTGAGAGGAAGTAAGTCGTATGGACTGAAATAAATAAAACAGCCCTGCTTCGTACACTACCCTGCACATTATACAGGCGTATTACTGTAATGGTTTGTGGTTTATAGGATGAACTGAGAAAGCGAGAGGCCACTGGAAGAACATGATGGATTGTATAATTCCTGTCCCTCATCGAGAGCTTTGTCTCAGCTTAAGCACTGATTTAACGCAGAGATGAAAGAGCGTGAAATAAGGCTGATCATACTGTATAGCGAGATTCTCTCCAGCCTTCGCGACGACAACGGAGGACATGAATGCAGCCGGCACCAAAATAACATCCTTTGCGTGTTTTTCCGCATCATTTCTTTTAACCACGCAGCTGTCGCACGGCGTGAGAGCCGCCAGTCGTGCTCGCCAGTAATTTGCGTTACGCTGAGCACGTTTTAATCTCGTTTCAATGGCATATTTTCATGTATTCATTAGACACGGCGATATCCGATGTGACTGCGGCTGTAATTGGTCTGGTTTTTGTCTAGTTAGAATACGCTCGTTGTCTCAGAACCTCAGCCTCTTTGTGACTTGCAGTCAACGCCGCTCGTCCAATTAAAGAAAAACGAGCTCCGTTTGGGGCATTTGGCAAACTCTCACCCTGTTCTGACACAGGCATGATGGGAGGAATGATTGTACTTGTTCCATACGGCAGTGGATGTTACTTGAAACATCTTAGTCTGTGTTTTTCTGTGCTTTTGAGCACTTATATACCCTATATATATATATATATATATATATATATATAATCTCACAAAAGTGAGTACACCCCTCACATGTTTGTAAATATTTGATGATTTCTTTTCATGTGACAACACTGAAGAAATGACACTGTGCTACAATG